>JAUZST010006193.1:0-40483 GCA_034779995.1 Parotocinclus haroldoi
CCACTCCCTACCCCCCCACCCTGTTCTCCCTTTCCAGATGCCATTCTAAATTTAGATCTCAGAAATTCTGCCTGTCCTTAAGCAATCAGAGATCACAGAGCCACAATCACATTAACTTAAACACATACAAAACCATGCCTGCTACTTTTACAGCCACTGCATCTGCATGCTTTTCTGTTCTATAGACTAAGCATGTATATATTTTCCTCTCTCTGTGCTTCAGTGAAGCTTGTCAGATAAATGTCTTGATGTCGTCTGTCCCCTTGCTTTTCTCTCCTTCAGGTTTCCGGCAGTCAGGAAGAAGTTTATCTCAGAGCTGAAGGAGCTGAAGCAAAAGGAGCAGAGCCCTTATGTGGTCAAGAGCATCATTAGTCTCATTATGGGGGTCAAGTTCTTCCGCATTAAAATGTACCCAGTGGAAGACTTTGAAGCATCCTTCCTGTTTATGCAGGTGCATTGCTCTACTTCTGAAGTGTTCTAAGAGAGAGATTTTCTAAGCTTAATTTTTTTTGTGCTTAAATCAAGGTGAAACAAAATCAACAAGACCAAAATACATGATTTATTTTACATTTACGTTTTGGATGGCATGGTGGTCCAAGCGGTTAGCATTGTTGCCTTACAACTCCAGAGATCCCTGGTTTGAACCCAGCCTTGGACTCCACTTGTGTGGAGTTTGCATGCTCTGCGTGGGTATGCTCTGTGTGGGTTTACTCAGGGTACTCCAGTTTCATCCAGCATTAGATAGACATGCGCTGTGCCTGACTAGTATCGATGTAACCTTACTCAAGCCTTGAATAGCCACTGATAGTGATGCGAAACAAATAAAATAAAAACAGATAAACAAACATTTGTAGTTTTTCTTCATACAGTTTCATGAAAAATGGTAGCTCTAAAGAAGCGGATGATTGCATAACATTTTCAGGTAATTCCTCTCAGAGACAAATCTGTTCCTTTTAAAATGAATTTAAAAAAAATTGTTAAAGATCAAAACCTTTTAGTTTAATACAACCTCTACTTGTTTCTGCTGATCAACGATTTGTACATCTTATGATATATATCAATTAAACAAATTGCTAACCATAATCTTATTTAAACTTTCTCTTTTAAACAGGCAGAAAAAACAGCCAAACAAGACAATATAAGCTTCAACAGAATGCATTTCTTACTTTGTAATATGTATTTAAACAAAATAGAACAATAAATACCAAAATAGTATATTTAAAGGCAATATTCATATAACATTTCATTGTGTACTGTTCTTAAGAATAACATGTGTAAGTTGCTGTGTCTTGTGCCAGGCCTGTACGGTTAGACTGAAGCATGTATGTGATGGAATAAAAAAGAACAGAATAGATTTGTTGTCGCTGAGAAAACAGTGTTATAAACAAAGTTAAAACAGTGAAATGCCCTGTTACAAAGAAATAGTAGTTTCTGAAATTGTTTAGCATTCTGTTAGCATAGTGTACCACACTAGACTAATGATTTAAACAGCTCTGCTAATTTATATAGTGTAATGTAGACGGGAGTGATTAGCTTAACATTTTAGTCAAATAAAACAAAAGCAAAAAATGCAATTAACAAGCTGTTTTTGACAGCCTAGTCTAAAGAAGTTATTACAATTTCACTCTCTCCCTTTCTTTGTAAAAACAGGCTTAAGGTAGAAACTCTGGTCCTTCTTGTTTACTCACACTACGAACAAGAGAAAAACAGCTGTTATGGATCACCGACATCCAATATATTAAAACATATACATTATTATACACTATTTTACATGTCAGTTTTGTTGCCTGTTATTTCAGAAACCTTTTTCTTAAAACTCTTGCATTTCAATTAAGGTTTTTTTAGTGTAATTTTGGACAGAACATGTTTATGTTAGATGTTATTAAATTAAGAAACAACTAGCTGTATGGATTATATGGGTTGTAAATGTTTGTAATTTGGACAAAATACCTATCTACAGGTAAGTTCCACCAAAGACTATATTTGCTTATGTGCAATTTCCGTTGCAGGAATGTGCCCAGTACTTCTTAGAGGTGAAGGATAAAGACATTAAGCACTGTCTGGCTGGTCTCTTCGTTGAAATATTAGTCCCAGTGGCAGCTGTGAGTCCTTATTTCTTTAAGTTCATCCATCGTTGAGATGTGTGTTTGTTTGTTTTTTAGAATGAGAATGTTATGGCTATGTTGTGAATATAATGTACTTTACTTTTATATTTACACTATTTTGTAGACATTAGTTGTAACATTTGATAGTACAAATTGGCAACAGCACAAGTACACCATCCAACTAAACCTTGTTAGGAGTTAATGTAGTTAAAAGCACAAATAATCAGAAAGGAAAGAATCTTTATCTTTAACTTTTTCTTTTTTTAACATGTAAGTGCAGATTATGTCTTCAGTTACTTGATTAGTTTTAGCCGCTATATGCAGACAGTTAGAGACTCAGACAGCTGATGTGGTGGTCTTGTGTTAGTGTGTGTAGCTTTGATGTGAATGGACCAGACACGGCAGTGCTGCTGGAGTTTTTAAACACTTTACTGTCAATACTGGACTTAAAACAGACAATGAAAGTGACATTAGTCAAAAATGTCCTGTAGGCATCATCCTGTGAGCACAGATAAAGGATTAGAGGATTACTAACACAAACTGTGTAACAGCTGATGAGCTGCTCTCTGTTATTATATCTACAAGGTAGAGCAATAAGGGGAATGTAACAAAGTGGACATTGAGTGAAGTGTTCTCAAACCCCAGAAGCACGGTCATGTTTGTCATTATCCTATTGTAGCAAGTCAACACACACATTAACACACCACCACTATGTCAGTGTCACTGCAATGCTGAAAATGATCCATAAACCCAAATAGTATCTGATCTGTGTGTTAGTGCACAGAGTAAAGGGGACAAGCACAGTATGTAAAGAAACAGATGAACTGCAGTGTGTACTTGTAGAAGTACAACTACAACATCAATAAAAAAAAAATAAGCGCAATGTAAATGGGAATATGGAATGCCTAAGACATTTGCACAGTACTGTATTATGATTTTATATAAAAATAAAATGATGGTTTGATTATAAAATTTAAAAATGTGGTCTGTATTTGCAGACACATATCAGATTTTTTTTTCTGACTAATGTATGTAATTCTATTGGCTTTACAAATGTCTAGCTGTAAGTAGATGCACCTGTGACGTAGTCTTGGGAATTTTTCTGAAACTGTAATACATATAATGCTGATATTGTAATAGAACTGAGAATATGATGGATTTTTCCAGAGTGTCAAGAATGAGGTGAACGTCCCCTGTCTGCGGAACTTTGTCGAAAGCCTGTATGACACTACCCTGGATCTCTCTTCCAGGAAGAAGCATTCCCTGGTGAGTGACTCACTCTCCACCTATGCTTAGAGAAAATGGAAATTGTCTCACAGAACCTGCTTCATAGCTGGCATCCTTGTGGCTTCTGCCATGGCCTACATATTCCAAGCCAAGCAGCTCAGCAACCATAACCCCAGCTGATGGGTGTGAGAATGGAGTACATGTGACTGGCTGACTGGCTGGCTTGTGGTTATTAATTGTTTGTCTGATGTTGTGACAGAAAGTAGGTCAGGTCTGGAAAAGGTTCCTCAGGCTCCTGTAGTCATCAATCTCACTTAATGAATTAGCTACGTCCATTTTCATTTGTTAGTATTTTTGAGTAACTATATATATATATATATATATATATATATATATATATATATATGACTATTTACAAATTTCAAACATGTAAAAAGTGTCTACATGGAACACTTGAAAACCCGTATGATTTACTACTCAGCACTTTTCTTTAGCACATTAATTCTAGTTACTCATAACCTTGTAAATTTCCTGTAATTCTGGTGATATTACGTACCCTTGCTGTTTGTTTTGCAGGCTTTGTACCCTTTGGTGACTTGTTTGCTGTGCGTCAGTCAGAAGCAGGTCTTCCTCAACAGATGGCATGTCTTTCTCACCAACTGCCTGTCCAATCTCAAGGTAAGCTTGCTTGCACAACATTAAGTTAAGTAAGAAAAATATAGTGTTGCTCAAGAGAGACTATCAAAACACTGTGGGTGTTTTCACACTCGCATATTTGTTCTAAACCTAAATGTGTTTGAGTAGTGTGCCTGGATGACCTTTTAATTACTGTCTTATAATACATCTTAATATGCTTGTCAGCTAGATTACATGTCAACTAGACACATACTGCATTTTTGTACAGGTCATGCCTATTAAAAAAGGGCCAAAACATTTCAGAATGAATATTGCAAATGATCATTTTAAATATTTCAGTACATGAACTACAGATTTTTTTGTGATTAAATATTAGTTGCAAGTAATGTAACCATTTGTATGAATGTAACCTTGTGTCTGTTGCTTAAATAGTAATTAATGCTAAAAGTTGCTAAACAAACTAACACTATTTACCATTATTAAATAGATATTTCATTATTAGATATCTGTGTCATAAAATAAATCAAGGTAATTATAAAAAATACAGTGCATTTTTGTTTATAAACAATAACTGGACACGTTTTGAAACTAGACGTGTACGAAGACAATTAGATTACTGTTAACACTTTTACTAAATGTTAGAAACGAGAGAAGTGTTTATTAGGGTTTTGCAAGTCAATAAAAAGAAATTCATAGATGTTATAGAGACTAATTAAGAAGACAAGGAAGAAGAACCAGTGTTTGAACCAAAAGAACAGTAACCAGTGTGTGTGTGTGTGTGTGTGTGTGTGTGTGTGTGTGTGTGTGTGTGTGTGTGTGTTTATGGTATATTATAATAACTATATAATACTAATGTGTGGGCTTGCAGGAGATAGTTAAAGCTCCCTGGGATAACATTCTGATAGCATCTGAGAGGCATCTCGTGTAACTGACTCCCTCTTCTTCTGTTTAATGCTTTTGTCATTTTTATTGAAAGGTTATGTGTCACCCTGTACTCAACACATGTCATATCTCTCTTATACCACTGTCTTCTGAAGTATGATTATCAACATTTGCTTATGGCAGAGTTATGTAGCTAAATAGAGATTTCCCTTGACTGGTTCTTACCATGCTGATTTCTCCTGTTGTTCTCATGAATAACTTATCTTAAGTGCAGCATGGCGGTTAGTGTTGATGATTCACACCTCCACAGAACTCTGTTTTTTTTTCCTGGCCTGGACTTTACCTATGTTTTGCAGGTTCATGCTGGTTCTCCTTGTGCCTCTGTGGAACACTCTGGTTTCTTCCTATTCTTTTAAACGTTCTAAAGACCTGCATTAGATCAGTTGGCATCTGTGCCAGTGAATGTGTGTGTGTATGGCAATGTGAGGGTTTAGGGTCTAGGGTTTGCTATTAGTTAGTTAGTTAGTTAGTTAGGACCAGACAACTCACAACCCTGAATCGATTTAAGTGGGTATGAAAAGGAATGAAAAATGATCTTATGAGAGATGCCAGTTTAACTCAAAGGACTTCGCTAGTAAGACATTGATTTGATGTATAACTTTTTTCACATAAGAAGCAGAAACATTGTTAGGATTTCATTATTAACTATATTATTTTGTGTGTCATCCCACCAGCAATGTTGCAGACATATTATTTCACTCCTGTTTTCTGTTCACACACTTGTTTCTGTTCCATTTTAAATGGAAAATCAGTATTTCTTAAATAAAATGCTGACATGATAGCAATGTATATAACAATTACAATTACATACAATTAATCTCTCAAATAATTATTAAACATAAGTGAAAACCACTTATAAATCCTGTCATCATATTGTGTGTTCAAACTTTAGGACAGAGTAACAAAATATGTGTTGTGCTTTTAGGTCATCAAGGTCTCAGAGACTTATTCTATTCATCACACTTTATAGTGTGCAGAGTTACAAATATGGTCAAATATGCTTAGTAATGAAGTGGGCTTGTGCTTCTTTTCCTAATCTAGTGTCTGTGAGCGGGAATGGTGGCTAAATTAACAACGCAAAAATGCAAAAAAATGTCACATTTTAATGCAAATCCATCTGTTAATTTAGAACAAGGATCAAAAAATGGCCCGCGTAGCGCTGGAGTCATTGTATCGGCTGCTGTGGGTCTACATGATCCGGATCAAGTGTGAGAGCAACACAGCTACACAAAGGTGATTATGTTTGAAATCACTTAACTTCTAATAATCCTGTGCCATGATTGTGATAATGCTAAGGATTCGGATGATTTTAATAATGATGTGTTCACTAAATGTATTTTTCTTTTTCTGTCTCTGTATTCTGGTTCAGTCGCTTGACATCAATAATTTCCAACCTGTTTCCAAAAGGATCCAGAAGTGTCGTTCCTCGAGACATGCCTCTCAACATCTTCGTCAAGATCATTCAATTTATTGCACAGGTTTGATCCTGCAATGAGCACATGCAGTGTGATGCATATACAGTAGAGTGGAGGCCAGAGGTCTGAGAACCCTTGTGAAAATGCTCGGTTTAACACTGCAGCAGTGTAATAACGTAAAACATTTCTAAAGCTTTCCAACAACTACTAGATGACCAAAGAAGAATAAGGGCTAATGACTGTCATGGACTTCATAAAGTCACCTGATCCAAACCCCATCAAGCATGTATGGGGCATTGAAAGAAATAGAAAGCCACGCATTTAGTAATATCACTAGATGTTCTTTAAAAATATTGTGGAATAATGCTTGGATAACAATGAGTCCATACCAGTCTGAGTACATGTTGTCATTATAGAAACAATGGGGAAACATAACAAATACTGATCAATTATGAAATTCCTTAAAAATATTTTTAAGGTTCAATATATCGCTTAAATATTGTTAAATATATGATTTGAATGAAAAGAATTGTAGTAAGAAGAAAAATCCTAAAGCAATTTTCATTAGGGGTCTCAGATTTTGTCTCCCACCATATAAAATAATTCATTATTTCTTCCATTGATGTATGGAGTTTCCAGAAGCATTGACTGTTTCTCGGTTTTGTTTTCCCGGTCATGCCCTTATCTGATCGCAATTCGAGTAAACAAAGATGACTGTTTATGCATTTTGAAAACCTAACCTCTCTAATTTTTTTTTTCTAAAACAGGAAAGACTGGATTTTGCTATGAAGGAAATTATCTGTGATCTGCTCAGTGTTGGCAAATCAGCTAAAGCCTTTAGTCTTAATCCAGAGGTACAGTGTGATTCCAGCACACCCACATGCTTCAACACATCCTTTAGAGCCCTAAAACAATTAATATAATATGTTCCCTGTATGGAAATGAACTTATGATTGATAAACTACACATTTGTTAATAACAAGAACCCCATCATTCTGGGTTCTATATATGTTTTATATTTGCCTCATTTAAATTATTTGAGTTTGGACATTTTTAATGTGCTCTATTTTTAATAAACGTTTTAATTAACAAAGTAACCAGAATTTGGATTTGTGTACAAGTGTATAAATAAAGAAGGTATTGTATTTATGTGCTACACAGAGGATGAACATCGCACTGAGGGCATTCCTGGTCATTGCGGATAGCCTCCAGCAGAAAGACGGTGAGCCACCTATGCCTAACACAGGAGCTACACTGCCTTCAGGAAACACGCTGAAGAAAAAGAAGACCTACCTGAGTAAAACACTGACGGAAGAGCAAGCCAAGCTTATCGGTTAGTACTCAAGACAGCAAACACGTACATATTAGAAGAATATTTAGTTGTGGTCTCAGGATTATATTGTTTAATAATTAATAATAGATATACATAATTAATAGTAGATGTACTTGATACAGTGAGGTGCTTGAGTAGTCTGAGAGCAAGAGTAAAAATAATGACACACTGATCATGCTTGGAAGATGGATCAGTACTGCAGCATGAAAATGACCCAGAACACATTTCAGAGCTTTGCAACAACCATCTTGAAGAAAAAAAGATTAAGGAGTGCTGTTCATCATGTACTTTCCTCCAATGTCCAAACTTGTAGAGTAGCTTGACACCAGCTCGAGTGCACGGTGCCATTACAGTGAAAGGGGAAACATATAACATATGTTCTAACGTTGCATATGAAATATTCAGCTGAAAGGATTTCATTTGCTTGTTCTATTTTTTTAATGAAATGTCTTCTACTTGAGCTTTCTCCAACGCTGATTCTAAAAACACACATTGAACTATTTATAATCAGTACTGGTTAATCTTTATAGCGTTAAGACACAGAACAAGAGCACATTCTAATTACAATAAACAAATAACATCTGAAAATACTTTAAGTAAAAGGATAGTAGGTTGAGATTGACCTACATCAAATATAGAGCAAAATATAAGAGAGAACCTTCTGTTGGCCTTCGCATGATCTTCAGCTCTTCAGAAGATCCAGATGTTGCTTCCTACTGAACATGTGGAATGTCATATGTATTACCACATGCTGGCATGTGTTAGGGTAATAGGACTGGGGACATGTCTAAAGTTTATGAAAATTTAAGGCGCAAATTGAATATGGGGTGACCCAACTATAAATAATTTCTTAATCATCAAAAGTTGTAACCAATCAAAGTTGTGTGTATTTTTTTTTGTATTTTATTATACTATTTATCTATAAAAAAGACAGAAATAGCACCCATTTGGTGGAATAGCTAATATACATCCATGTTCAAGTATGATTATTATTGTTATAATTATTATTAACCTACTTAACCTGTATATGACCTTGCGACATACATTATCTGCAAGTGTGATGACATAAGCAATACCTCTGCCTCTGGTGCAGAAAGTTTTATTAAAAACATAATTTTACTAATCAGTGGACAATGTTAAATAAACTTGTTTCTGCTACTGCACAGTTCTCAGTCATTTCCCTGTACTATTCTGAAATAAATACTTGTGATATGAATTAAAAACAGTTTCTTATACCAATATTGGGCACAGAATGTAATGTGGACATTAAGCAACATATAACTGTACTAATAAATTCTAAGATTTATTAGATCAGAAAGAAATATAAAATTATCATGCAGATGATATGATTTGCTATGTAAGCATTGTATTAAATTAGAGAAAAAATACCACATTGAAGCATTTTCACCAATGGTGTCAGAGAGTAGTAGAGCGGGCTTCGCAAGGAAATTGGATCATCTTTTGGGTTTTGTTCATCCCAAGATTTCTTCCTCATCACATTTAGGAAGTTTTTTCTTGTCACTGTCACTTTTGCCATGCTCTAGTTGGGTTTTGGAATTGCTTCTAGGTAGTTGCTTTGAGAAAATGCTCTATTATATGGAAAGCAATACATATATAAAGCAATACACATTTGCTGTGACTTGACGTTTAGCTGCCACAGTATATAGGTACACTATGTTCACTGGTCCATGAAAGAGCTGTAGTAATGAAGCCTAGAACCAATACTGTGGTAATATAGTGTTGTCTCTGCTTTCTTGTTTTAGGTATGGCACTGTACTACTCACAGGTGAGGAAGGCCATTGACAACATCCTGAGGCACCTGGACAAAGAGGTTGGCCGCTGCATGATGCTCACCAATGTGCAGATGCTAAACAAAGAACCGGAGGACATGATCACGTATGTAGGATTGGATGACACTAATGAAGACATTAATTTAAATGTCAGAGTTATAAGATGACATAAGAAGAACAAGATTTTAAACTGCATGGCATGCAGATCATTTGACCGTTGTGGGGTAATATTTCACAACATGTCTGTATCCATGGTAGCGTGTTTACCAATGCTCTTAGTATGACTAGACAAACTTCATTTGAAAGGCTTCTAACAGTTAAGAGTGTCATCTTTCAGAGTATGGCATTTACTTGCGACTAAAACCTACAGCAAAAGTTTATTATTCCATTTCTCTCTGTCCCTCCTTCTCTATCAGTGGTGAAAGAAAGCCAAAGATTGATCTTTTTAGGACATGTGTGGCAGCTATACCCCGGATACTTCCTGACGGCATGTCCAAACCCGAACTCATCGACCTGCTGGCCAGGTGAAACATCACTCAAAATAAGTTTCTCCACTCATGGGCCCATGGTTTTATATTAGAATGCATTTAGAGGTTTTACTTCCTCACAAATGTTGTTGCCACTCATATTCATTTGCCATTGACACTTTTTTCAGTTGCACAGAAGAATGCAATAGTGACTTTAATTTAAACTAAAGTTCACACTTTTCCTTTTCTAATAGCAGTAGAATTGAGAAATGGACCATCATTGTACTCTGATTGAATTTAGTTCTGACTGGTGTTTCCTATTTCAAATTGAGTAATCCCACATTTATTAACTGTTAGTTATGAATGGAAATAAATTAGTGACTAATAGATTTTACATAATTAACAAAGAAAATTTAAATGTAATGTGGAGACACCCCTGGTTCCTGTGATGCATCATACAATGCGTGATGCGTGGTGTTTACCAGGAGACTTAACAACTAGATCTTTAATTCCGTACAATACCAAGCCAGTGCCAGAAATCAAATGCAACTTACAAACGTGACTAACCTTACGTCCCTAGAACACTGGTTTGTGCCCTGCCTCTGGGGAGCTGAAGTTTCTGCTCTTGTCTCCTGGCACCTTAAAGTTTAGTACTGTCCTGTTCTCTGACACCAGTAGTACAGATGTTTTGTTTCCAGTAGCACCAGTATGTTCAGGTGTTGTGTCCTGTTTAGGCTGTCCTTCATACACAGGTATGCAACTTATGACCACATTAGGTTCTGTGAAACAAGTCGCTAACAGAAATGGTCATAGACATTACCGTAGCCACTTAGTTTCAGTAATGCTACCGTATTGTAAATATAAAGCACGTTTTCGTAAGAAAACTGTGTGCATACATGAAGTTAATGCTTCAGGTACACCACTGAAAACACAAGTGAAGTCCTGTACTGTTATACACATGCTAAACCTGATCGAATTTATGGGAATTCACAGTAATTATTAAAATACAGTGTGTACTGTTTTGACCATGTGTATGGAAAAGCCATAACAAAATCCACAGTGTTGATTGGCTGTTAAAGTGCATGTGTTGGTTCGCTGTTTATGGCCCTATCTAGTGTTCCAAGGCAGATTATTTTTTATTATAATTTATTAAATGGGCATTGATTGGATGGTTGGTAAACAATGCTGTGTGTCTACTTTCTGGATTTTTCCACCTTTTCAGAGGCTCTGGTGTTCTATTACTGCTCAGGGTGAGGGCTTTTCACACGACATCAGCCAGGGCTCCCAACGTTATACTTAAGCTGCTAGTAAAGCTACAATATTATACAGTAAATAGAA
Source organism: Parotocinclus haroldoi (assembly GCA_034779995.1). Lineage (NCBI taxonomy): Eukaryota > Metazoa > Chordata > Actinopteri > Siluriformes > Loricariidae > Parotocinclus > Parotocinclus haroldoi. The sequence continues at coordinate 11,254 of JAUZST010006193.1, forward strand.
ATTTGAAATCCATATTTGACGGCTTTTGTTCTGGTCCAAATTAAATAGTGTCAGTCAAAAGTAACAAACATGCACTGCATACTGTAACTCACATGCTACAATATTTTTACTAGTACAAGCAGTAGTCCTAGTAGTGGTAGTAAAATATTTATGTATTTCATTTGTTTATGAGTACAGTTATGAGAAATAATGACAAGAAGATGAATTCATTTTCCTGAATGCTCTTGTTTTTGTGTATTTATCAGACTAACAGTCCACATGGATATTGAGCTGCGCTTAATTGCACAGAACTCCCTGCAGAGTTTGTTGCTAGATTTCTCTGATTGGCGGGAGGACGTTCTGTTTGGCTACACCAACTTCCTGCTGCGGGAGGTACAGGACACACAGCAGGGACTGCAGGACACCTCTGTGAAACTACTGCTGCAGCTTCTCACCCAGTGGAGACTGGCACTGCAGTCCCCGGGCAAGCGTCCAGCAGAGGTAAAGCTGCACAACAGTGCAAAACCAATCAAACAATCATATCACACTGCCACTACACTACAGCAAATGTATCAAGCTACTATGTTATAGTACGTCATTCGGCCAGGTTTATGTAAAGGTATTGTATGTGATTTTAGTGGAAATTAACTGAAGCAAACGGTTTGAAGCTTGGAATAAAAAATAAATAAAAAATAAAACTCTACCCATTGCTAGCTATATAACCACATTTACACAACACACAGCTGTCTAGGCTAGAATGCATGAATGCTAGTATAGTATAGAGTTTGACAGGAAATTACAGCCAGTTCTGACTGGTTGTTGGTAGCACACAGTATTTATTTTTCCTGCCACAGTGTCTGAGTTTTTTTCAACTTGGTATATATTTATTTTTATAAGTTTTTTTTACACTTTTTAGACCCAGCTCTGTGACATGTGAAACTCTGTGACTCTACCTTTGTGAGCCCTGGCAAAATGGAAACACAGAAACAGTCAGAAAGTCAGAACCGTGATGACCCGATTCGATACTCTACATCGGATCGGCACAACTACTGACTAAAGCATATCAAATATGAGCCAGACATGTCCGATGCATATTTGATACCATCTCTTAGATGTTGTTGCTCTTCATTTGGAATGAACAGCAGGCATCAACAACACTTTTTGTTTTTATTAACATATATCTTTTTAAAGCAAATAGCAAGCGTGACATCTGCTATAAATATTTCACCAATATTTTAGAAAAGCCCTTTTTTCCTTCCTCCAATCAACCTGATAAGCAAAAAAACTAAGCCATACCTTTACATTACAGGTACACCCCAATTTACGATGGGGTTTTTGTTCTGACAAATCCTTTGTAAGTTGAATTTAACATAACTCAAGGAGTTCAGTATATCCTATATATATCATAGCGTAGCGATCCTTGCACATGCTTAATACTGTAAATACTTACATACTCACATTGAGCACAGGAGAGTAGAATGTGTATATAAAATAGTGTGTGTATAAGACTTAAATGCTTAAAACAATTTCATTAAAGTCTAGTTGGGCAAAATTATTAACATAAAACCTTTTTTATAATAAAGTGTTGCATATGATATCAGGTAATTTGGTAAATAAAGTATTTATTGAATCCTGTAAAATGACAAACAAAATGATTATATCAGGACCACGGCTTTTCCTCACTGTAAAATGAGTTTGAGTTTTATATCGCCTGGAAAAATTCAGAGTTCAGTTTCTGCTCAATGTGTATTTATGTATATCAGATTATCGTCATAAAGTTATATGTCATAAAACGGGGAATAGCTGTTTATTATGAATTGTGAATTTCATGTAGGCATAACAGGTATAACTAAATAAATAAATAATGTGGTTTAATATGAAATTAATAATAAATATGACTCATTCTAATAAATATACGCGATAATTGTCAGCTAACTAGAAAAGTAATGCTTCATGCTGGATAGCAACAAACATACCTGAATTTACTATATTATTAACAAAATATATATTAATAATGTTTTTTCGTAGCCATTCATAGTTCATTATTATGAATTTCCTCATCTCTTCATTTTTAATTACTTTTTTATTTTTCCCTCATGTTTTCAGACAACCTGGTATTTTTATAAGTAATGATCTTGGATCCCTATTTAGTATTGGCCAGTAGGTATGAAGTTGGTATTTAAAGAGAAAACTGGGAAGGGTGCAAAACCAGAACAGGCCCTATCAGCAAGACTGCTTATAAGCTGTAACCCAAGGGTGAGACGCCTCACAAGGCTACCTTCCTGAAAACCGGTACCAAAGCCAGTGGTAAGGAGACTCCCCAAATTAAAAGTAGGAAATCAAACTTCACTTCTTCATGTCTTTTTGGTGATCAGATCAGCCGTACGCTATTTGCCAGGCCAGTGGGAGGGTTGACAGCAGTGGCCAGATTGGCCTATCAAGGCACTGGCTAGGATGGTGTTCAGGAGATGTCAAAATATTCGAAACCATTATGGAATGGTTTGGCTCAACTCTGCGAACCTGCTCCCTACCTCTGAGCTGTGCTGGTTTGGTTTCTGAGTTTGGGTTATGAGGAATCTCACCATCTGTGCAAGGTGCTCTGTCCTCTGGGGTAAGAGCAAGGCTGTCCTGTTCCACTGGTATGAATGTTCTGTTTGTGTCTCAGGTTACCAGCTCCCTGCTGGGATCCATCTCGATTCAGGGTTGAGTGCCGATTCACTCAATTTGTTTGTGCCTTCCTGAGTTTCTTTCTAGGCCTCAGAGTTGTATTATATTAGTATATATTATAATATAAAAGTAGTATAGCCTATATAACTGAACGATTTGATGCTAGTAGCCGCTTCCAACTTCCTATTTAAATAACCAGAATTCATTGTATAAAGGTCATGGTACATAGCAGTAACACATATTGCTTATTCATGAGTTTGAGTGTATGCATTTGTTTATATGTACCTGCAGGGTGGTGGAGGTTGCAGATTGCCATTGGAGCGTACCCCTCACTGCACTGTGTTGCATGCCGTGGAGGGTCTGGCCCTGCTCCTGCTCTGTTCCTGCCAGACCAGTACACGCAAACTCGCCGTGTCTGTACTCCGAGAGATCCGTTTACTCTTCATTGCTATTGGCCAGGCAGAGGTAACATTCAACCACAGATTTCAGGTTTTTGTGCAGCAGGTATTAATGAGAAGGTTTTCATGCAATGCAACTGAATTTGTCTTTGAAATATATAAATCCAGAACTGAGTGACAGCAGACATACATAGATACATATGAACAAGACTATATGCTTATATAATAAACATATGTTTTCTGTGTTGTCATATTCATTCACCCATTACTGAAAAAAACATGATCATTATTCTGTCTTTCTCCCTTCAGGATGACGATAAACCCATGATTGAGGTGATGGATCAGCTCAGTCCTGTTGTCATGGATAGCTTTGTTCATGTAGCTGTGTCTGACTCAGTAAGCACTCTTTATTCACATTCAGCTCTATTTTAATATGGTTAAAGTAGAACATATGTGCATGATTACAGAAATTCATTTAACCCTGCAGTTGTGTACAATAGTCAGAAGATGTCTATTGCCTCATATCCTATAGCAAAACAATTTTATTTTCTACATCATGTGCTTAAATAATTGTAACTAGAGATAAGCATTCTTTCTACACTGCATAGTGGGATTCTACCGGTTACCTTACAAACAGCTTTTGCTTCCAGTTATTGGTATTTACTTCTTTATGTTATATCCTGATAAAGTTCCTGATCTTCTTGTGTATTTTCAGTCTACTCTACCTCTGAACCACCATGTGGACCTGCAGTGGCTGGTGGAGTGGAATGCACGTTTGGTTAACAGCCATTATGATGTTAAGAGTCCCTCACATGTCTGGATCTTTGCTCAGTCAGTAAAGGATCCCTGGGTGCTCTGTCTATATAGCTTCCTAAGGCAAGAGCACCTGCCCAAACACTGCCCCATGGCTCTGAGCTATGCCTGGCCATATGCCTTCACACGCCTGCAGCTCCTTACACCGCTGGTGGATCCCAAGTGAGTTTTAATAAATAAATGAACTAATAATATGTATAATGTAATTTGTACGTGTAAGTACCACATGACATAACAACAGAATATGATTCAGTCCAATATGAGCTTAACTGTAAATGTGTTTGGCAGCATTAAAATAACATTGCAGTAGCACATTGGTCTTTACATCAACTTTATAGTAATAAAGTTATAATTAAAATATTTTGTTCACATGGCATTGGTTTCAAAAATTTAAATTTTTAATTTTTTTTTTATTTAAAAATCATCTGGTTGACATTTAAAGTTGCCACTGACAAAAAGTGATCTCAGATTTTAATGCATTTTAAATTTCTAAACAGTTTTGAAAATCCAATGATTATTCCTGTTTTTAAAAATGTACACTAACTTCATTTATTGTGCTATTGCTGAGTTTTACCATCTTACTGACGCTCACGTACATCTTTGACCTACTGCAGTAGTCCAGTATATGCCAAGAAGACTAGCACTGCTGGACAGTCTGATAGCTACGTGACCCTATGGAGGAACTACCTGATCCTGTGTCTGGGTGTTGCCAAGCCAAGCATCATGAGCCCGGGTCATCTGAGGGCCTCTACCCCTGAAATAATGGCTACCACGCCTGATGGCAGCATCTCCTATGACAACAAGGTGTTTTTTGTTTGAGTTATTCATATTGCTTTTGTATTTTATGTCAGGATTCAACACATTTCCATCTTTAAATGAGAATGCGTATGAGTGGTTAGCGTGGAAATGTTGAATAGACTGACTGCATGACACAAAGACATGACATCATAAGTAAAGGTAACACACTCAAAATTTTCTATGACAGGAAACAGATTTTGTGACATATATCATGATCTCATACAGCACTGCATATGACTGTATGTGCCTGATAACCAAGTGGGAAAACTTCATCCACTCATATCAAGGCCATGGAAGTCCATGTGTATGAGTGTGAGTGTGTTTGTCCTACAATGAATTGGTGTCCTGTCTAGGGCACACTAAAGGCACTTTAGAAACACAAATTAGGTTAGCATGCATTTATTTGCAATTCTGAGGAAACTAGTCTATCCGGAGTAAACCCGTGCAGACATGGTTAGAAAATGCAAACAGAGGCGGAGTCAGAGATCAGGATTGAACTGAGAATGTTGCTGCTGTATATATGCATTAGTAAATGTGTGTGTGTGTGTGTGTGTGTGTGCACAGGTGATTGGTACTCCCTCAGTTGCCTGGCTCCTTAAGCAGCTGGTTCCTCTAATGCGGCTAGAGAGCATAGAGCTCACAGAGTCTCTGGTGCTGGGCTTTGGACGGACCAACTCCCTTGTTTTCAGGTGAAATAATAAACAGCTTATTCCACTTTCTTCACTGTAGAGTAAAAAACCATAAACTAGAGAAGAATAAAAAAGCAAAATGGCATGTAATCTAAATGACACGATTCCACAGAGTCTGTGCTACACAGACCTTTGCATCTTAAACACATCCTGAAAAGTGCTACTGTGTAGGAATTTGTAAAGCATGTGATCACTTAGTGTTTCTGCACGTTTTTATGTATAGCTGTCATACCATTGTTAACATGGGTCACTTCTGAAGTAGCTATATTAGGTATGACACGAAAGGCAGTTGCTCTCTAACAAAACAGTTTTCCTTGATGGTTTATACACCCATGGGCCACTTTATTAAATACACCTTGCTAGTACCAGGCTGGACCCTCAGAGATTTCACTCCATATTGATAAGAGATTATCACAAATTTGCTGCACATCCATGATGCGAATCACCTGATCGGGTGACCGATAGTGTGGAGTGAAGTCATTGTGATGTTCAAAAAAACCATTCATAAAAGGATAAACGCGGTCAGCAAACAATACTCAGTTGGTATTAAGGAGCCCAAAGTGTGCCAAGAAACTATTGTGCACAGCATTACACCAGCAGTACTACAGTACATTTGTAGCCTGAGCTATGTATAGAAAGGCAGAATGGAGCCATGTTTTCACGTTGTTTGTGCCAAATACTAACCCTAACATCGAGCTTCATCAAACTAGACAATGCTTTTATCCAATCATCTGTTGTTCAGCGGTGAGCCTGAGTGAAATGTAGACTCAGTTGCTGACATCTGCTGTTCCACATACTGTGCATCCACAGATGTTCTTCTGCATACCTCTGTTGGTTATTTGAGTTACTATTGCCTTTCTATCAGCTCAGTCATTGTCCTCTGAACTGCTGCTCTCTGGAAAACGTCTTCTGTTTGGACCATTCTCTGTAACCTGAGCATTAAAATCCCAGCTGAACCACAGTTTCAGACTAACACATCTAACACAAACAGCCATGCAGCATTCAAAGCCACTTCCTCTTTCTTCTTTGTTCTGTTGCTCAGACTGAACATTCAGCAGATCATCTTGATCATGGATATATGCCTAAATGCATTGAGTTTCCATCATTTGGTTGGCTGATTAGATATTTGTGTTTTTGAGTGGTTGAACAGATGTTCATAATAAAATAAAATAAATAAAACATAATAAAATGTATATTAATTGTAGAATATACAACTAAATATATATGTAACCTAAATATGTAATCACAGTGTTGTATTGTATATAGATATCTAATTGCTGCTGTGTTTTTTGCTTAGGGAGCTAGTGGAGGAGCTCCACCCGCTTATGAAAGAAGCCCTAGAACGGAGGCCAGAGGTGAATTTGTACGCACTGACACCTAGTATTCATAATGTCATCTTTTTTCTGTTTGTATTGTGAATGTGAATATTAATCTCTCTCCACACCTTACTGCACAGAATAAGAAGCGTCGAGAAAGAAGAGATCTGCTGAGGCTGCAGTTGCTCCGGATCTTTGAACTGCTTGCTGATTCAGGGGTCATCAGTGACAGGTGGAAAATTAGCCCACTAATGCTCTGCTTAATCATCGTTACTTCATTTGAATTAGTTGACACCATGTTTGGTTTCTAAATAATACATTTATAAAATGGAAAAATATGACTAAAATCAAGTGAAACTCTAAGTTTCGATCTTTTCTCTTTGCAGCACTAATGGAGCACTAGAGAGGGATTCTCTGGCTATGGGAGCACTGTTCTTGGAGTACGTGGATCTGACTCGCATGCTTCTGGAGGCAGAGAATGATAAAGAGCTGGAGATCCTGAAGGATATTCGAGCTCATTTCAGTGGCATGGTGGCCAACCTCATTCAGTGTGTACCAGGTAATGACGCTAATCATCAGTACATATGCTTTAGGACCAATAATAATTCCACCTCAGTGATTATCAGACTACATAGTAAAGGTTATTTACATTCTACATATTCTACAGCATACACTAACTTAAGATCCAAGGTTTTGGAAAACAAAATAAACATACTAATATACAGTTTACTATCCAGATTACTGCCTATAATCTTGTGTGCTGTTTATATGATAAGTATCTTAAATTCTGAAGATTTTTCTTCGTAACAACCATCAAATATATGGACACACATTGTGTCTTACATTGATTTTATTGTAGACAATATGAACCAAAAATATTTCATGTTTGTGATTCAACTTCACTTTATTTGTTGAAAGCATCCATTCTTGCAGGCATGTGTTTTAGTGCAAGAAACAACAACAACAAAAAAAACAAATTACAAAAATAAGTAAATAAACGACCATTGATCAGTAACTGATACCTTTATCAAGCACTGCAATACAGAATTACATTCACAAATGCTGCTTAAAACTTTACTGTGCAAAAAAGAAGCCCATTTCCAGAAGGATCTTCTTCTTTTGGCTTGAAGGCATCTGGGATGGACCATCACACAGTGGAAATATGTATCATGGTCAGATGGATAAGAAATAATCTCTTGTTATCCTGTTTAATATCATACCATTATTTGGCGTTTTTATGTCATTACTAGCCTTAAATGTTTTAAGGTGTTGCAGACCTGAAATACAAGAACGGATGCTTATTAAAAAATGAAATAAAGATGACCATACGAAACATGAGGTATTTGAGGTTTATACTGTCTGCAATTTAATGTTTCAAATTAATTTTAGATTACATGAAGTTTTATAATAATATGTAAGGCTTTCCAGTATTAAGGATACTGTGTTTATTATCCTTTTAGGTATCCTTTTGAGCTCAGATACAGTGACTGAGCTGGAAGCAGTTATTAGATTAGTCATTACCCATCGTACATTGTGGCCAAGAAGGGATACATATGGTCAGCAATAATACTCACTTAGGCTGTGGTATTCAAGCAATGTTAGAATGCCACAAAACAATACACTACCCCACAACATTGCACCATCTCCACCAGGCTGGAATGTTAACACAAGGCAGGTTTGGTGCATGGATTCATGCTATAGGTCCCTAATCCTCACCTAATCCTCATCATCTGTGTGAATCAGCAGAAATTAAGATTTATTAGACCATGACATTTTTCCTGTACTAATCTATTCAGTCAGCTATCACGTGCTTAAAAACTCGACTTTGTGTTCTTGACTGACAGAGGTTTTCAGTGTGTTGATGTATTGTGCAGAGATGCCTTTCTGCTTACCCCAATTGTACAGAGTGGTTATTTGAGCTATTGTAGCCTCTGTCTGAACTTGAACCAGTCTGAACATTTTCTTATCAACAAGGCATTTCCATTTGCAGAACTGCCACTCACTAGATGTACTTTCTTTAGCACACCGTTCAGAGTCAACTTTAGGTCCTAGTGTTGTATGTATTTTTCTCATTTGTACTTGACAAACTTTCATTTCTATTTTGTTTTGCCTGCCATAGGGTAAGACTAATAATATATTTTAATGGTACCACTACATATTTTTCAATTAAAAAGTGGTGTCACTAAATTTCTCCATAAAAAAAATACAGTACAATAATTCAGTTAATAACAGTTCATAGAGTTCTATAATTGATGCTCTTCTTTCTTTGTTTATCTAGTGCACCACAGACGATTCCTATTTCCTCAGCAGAGTTTGCGCCATCACCTCTTCATCCTGTTCAGCCAGTGGGCTGGACCTTTCAGCGTCATGTTCACTCCTCTGGACCGCTACAGTGACCGAAATCACCAGATCACACGCTACCAGTATTGTGCTTTAAAGGTACAGAAGCTTGCTTTAGCAGTTTTAAAGGTGTGGTACAAGAGTGTCTAGTGCTGCCCTTCATTACATCTGGATGTTACCAGCCTAATCAGATACTTTTGTTACCAGCACCTCCATATTTATTGAATATATATAAAATTATTTATATATACATTGTAGATTTTTTAGCATATACTAACCAAATTAAAAGCTATAGGAGTACCTAAGAAAACAACACACTGAGTTCAGTGACAGTTTTACTGATAATGTTACAAAGTTCAGGAATGAAAAATTCACACATATTGTTCTGAAAACCATATGAACAGTCTGGGATTAATAAATAAGCCCGAGCTAATACGTTTTGCTAAGTTCTTGGGCTTAACTGTTTAAACCTGACATACCTTCTGAACTCTGTTAGCATGCGTGTAATTGAATACAGGGACCGTGAATACGTTAGGAACTGCAGGGAGTGTGTTTGTGTGTTTACACATAACTTACATAGAGCATATTTGTGTATATTCTTTGTTTTTTTCTGTTCTAGGCTATGTCTGCAGTGTTATGTTGTGGGCCGGTTTTTGACAACGTTGGTTTGTCTACTGATGGCTACCTGTACAAGTGGCTCGACAATATTCTGGGATGCCATGATCTGCGAGTAATACTGCTTTCATTGCTTTTATAACCCTAGCATGCATAATCTATTGTGAATTGGATGTTAATGTATTTACTGAAAACCCCAAAATGTAGTTACTGCTTATTTGATAATTCATGTCTCAACATCAAATTTAATGTTTCGAAAAGTTACTTGTATGTTGGTAGACGCAATACATTCAGGGTCCTTGACTTCTAAAATTTCCACCCTCTTGTCTAATAATAATCATTTTTGAGTGTTCATGGTGATGAAATATCTAAATACACACAGTCAGCATAAGCTGTCCTCTGCTGCAGGTGCATCGGCTAGGTTGTGAGGTGGTCATCTTGCTGCTGGAACTCAATCCAGATCAGGTGAATCTGTTTAACTGGGCAGTGGATCGTTGCTTCACAGGCTCGTACCAACTAGCATCAGGCTGCTTCAAAGCCATCGCAACAGTGTGTGGAAGCAGGTATGTAAGAACATAAGACTAAAGGTAGACGTTTCAGCTTTTTGATTCCATATGAGGATATAATTATGTTGACTTCAAAAAGTAAAATGTAATCTTTATGCATGGGATGTTTGTGTGACGGTTTGCATGTCTGGCTGATAGAGGGTGTGTACTTCTGTGCCTAGATTGTTTCCTCTTTCAGGACATGCTAAATTAAGTGTGCCACATTGCAATGCTTTTTCAAGAAGGCACCAGTAGTAACAGTACTTGTTTGTCTATGTGCATGTGTGAGAAAAGCTTACAGTGAAAGCTGAAGAAGAGAAATCTAAAAAAGGAAATTTGATTAATGTTTGAAAAAAGGACACAACTGAGAGAGAAGCAGAGGATTGTAAAGAGATCTAAAGAGTGCTATAAAGAGTCACAAAGCGATATAAGGGGTTACAGAAGGAGCTAAGGAAAAAGGATAATATTTGGGATTTGAAAAATGTCAAAATATTCAAGTTTGAATATTTACTTGAAAGAAAAACAATATATATAATATTTATTTGGGTTTGTGAGACCTTGTGCAGTTTGTTGGTATATTTTTTTATTCCCAGCTTGGAGTTGGATCACTAGAAGGCCTTACATAATATTAGGCAGGCGATATCTGAGTATTATGTGTGTAAAGAATATATGAATTCTAAATACCTACAGTGGTCTGCAGTTACTGAATCTGTGTCTTGGTTTTAAACCCCTCACTCAGTCTCATGGTAGTTATGCAAAGACAGAAAATGTTTTCTATTTATTTGATTCTTTAGGAACTATCCATGTGATCTGGTGACCCTGCTGAATCTGGTGCTCTTTAAATCCTCTGATACCAGCAGGGAGATTTATGAGATTTCCATGCAGCTCATGCAGGTAGAAAACAGCTTTTTTCCCATCAGTATAAACGTAATATGCAAATGCTCTCCAGACAGTTTTCTCTATTTCTGCATGTATATGACCTAAAACATCATTAGGTTCTCACACAAGTCCTAAAAGTACATAAAGAGAACCCAGGTAAACAAAGGAAAATATTATTATGTTCCCCTAACACTAATATGTGTGTGACAAAAGTATGTGAAGGTTTGCTTTCAGTTTCTGTTGTGATCGCTTTGTTCAGCAATAATGACGACTAAAAGTTTTCAGTAATGTTGTTCAGTCCAACACATCAGTCAGGAGGAATTTCCATATAAAACAGTGTAAACTCTGAAAATGTGATAGATTTCCTTACATAACATTTTAAAACCGCACAGTCTCTGTTGGATTAAGTTCAGGATTTTAACTTGGCCTTTCCAAAACATGACATGTATTTTTCTTGGGTTTCAGTTTTCAGAAAGATATCTTGACATTTTCATTTAGAATTTGATGGCATAATTCACTCTTCAATTTGATTTAATTTTTTCAACAAATGCAGCAACTTGTTTTGGAGAGCAGTTGCTTTCTCTTTGTGTTTTTTACCTATTCTTACCATGACAGGATGCCCACTTACACCTGATTATCATCCTATTGATTGAAAACATTTATTTTTTTTTTCAAATTAACTGCTAATGCTAGAGCTTCACATACTTTTGTAATGATAGTTTGCACTCAATAAATAAATGACCAAGTGTAATAATTGATCTAAGTTGTTTAACTGAGTTTGCTTTATCTCCTTTTAGAACTTGTGTGAGATCTGGTGCTTCAGGTTGTAAATATGCAGGCAAAAGAGAACATTCGAAGGGGTTTACAAACTTTCAAGTACCACAGTGGGTGCTGTACATTGATTTTGTTGATATTTTTGCTTTGCGTTGCGCAGGTTCTGGAGGCTAAACTCTCTGTGTACTCCAAGAGGATTGTGGGCCAGAGAACAGGGAACATTCTGTATGGCACACATGGGCCTTTACCTCCCCTCTACAGCGTCTCTCTGTCACAGCTGTCTAACCAGCTTGCCTGCATGTATCCTGAGCTCACCTTGCCACTATTCTCAGGTATTGTCTGTGTGTGTGTGTGTGTGTGTGTGTGTTTATCTGTGGGACTGTGTCAGCTTTCTGCATTTCACAGAGACACAAATCCTTTTAATGTCAGTCATGGCTCTTGTTCAATAATATTATTATGCTTACAGAGTAATAGAACTAGAGTTTGAACCCATCTTCCTCCCTTGTCTTCACATGCACACGCAGAGGTCAGTCAGAGGTTCCCCACCACTCATCCTAATGGCAGACAGATAATGCTTACCTATCTACTCCCATGGCTGAACAACATTGAGCTTGTGGACACAGGGCTGTTACCGCCAGCCTCAAGTCCCTGCACTCCAGAGGAGGAATCACGAGAACATGGGGATGGCATGGGCATCTCTCATGCGCTCAGAGGCAACGGCTGGGGATCACTGCAAGCCACCTCTCTGATCCTCAACAACCTGATGTACATGACTGCCAAGGTACAATTCAACACAATGAGCAGTCTGCAGTATAATATATTATTATATCATATACCAATATACAGTATAAGATTTTATTGTGCTCTGTTTAAATCACTTTTTTATGATTTGGTTTGGATCCAGTGTGTTCTCATGGCTATTGGATGCCATGTGACACAACATAAACCTAAATGTAGCCACATTCCAGATGTTCACAGGATGTGTGTGTGTGTGCATGCCCTGTGGCTGTCTCACTGTGTAAGGGTTTTCCCCAACTTGTGCCCTGTGCTGCCAGTGTGTAAGGTTCTATCCCGCATTGTGCTTCCGATGAAGAATTGGAATCTGAAAACAAACATTTTTGTATTCAGTTTTACCCCTGCCAATCCTGCTTAGGGTTACTTGGAAGAGTCTAAATCCTAACCCAAAATTCACTGAGCACAGAGGCCAGAGGGATACATTATACAGGGCACCAATTCATCGCTGGGTTCTGTAAACAACCTTCACATTGTAAACCTTCCATTAACGATTTTTCATTTTTCATTACTGTTGACAAAACTTATAAAAATAATAAAGTGCCCAGTGCCCAAAGCACAGTGCCTGAAACAGGCGTTACACAGACATATAACTAAACATGGTTGAAAGGCAGAGGCTTTCAAGTGATGTACTGTGATTTACCTGTACACCATGAATTCTGGGATAGGAACTCCACCCTAGATATTTATATTATATATTATATATTCTATTATATATTATATTGTGATATTGTCGATTATTATATTACATTATATTGTGGATTCGTAATTGTGGATATTGTGTGTGTAAAATGATCAAATATATATTTTATATTCATTGTAGTGCAATATTATCATTTATAAAACAGAATAAATGGTGAATGTGTTCTTATACACGTTTTTACTTTTTATGCATCGCATAAGAACCCTTAACACACTCCCTCACATGATTTAAGATATGTTTCTGTACAATATTAAATGACACTATTTTAAAAATAGAACATTGCTCTTAGGTCATGAGATTATTCTGTATGCCATGTTCTGTTCTCAGTACGGTGACGAGGTCCCTGGTCCAGAAATGGAAAATACATGGAACGCTCTGGTCACCAATGACAAATGGAGCAACAACCTGCGAATCACACTGCAGTTTCTTATTAGTCTATGTGGGGTCAGCAGTGACACTACACTACTGCCTTATGTAAGAAACTACAAACATGGTTATTTCCTCTGTGGTTTGTTTCTTTTTTTATTCACACTTGTTTTTTCATACTGGAACGTTTATGTTCTTGGGGACAATTGACAGACACATTGCACTGCACATCACCCACCAAAAAGATATTCATGTTAACCTATTTTGCTTGATTTGTTTGCTTTGCCTCCAGATTAAGAAGGTGGTCATATATTTATGTCGGAACAACACCATTCAGACCATGGAGGAGCTGCTGTTTGAACTGCAGCAGACTGACCCAGTTAACCCTGTAGTGCTGCACTGTGACAATCCACCTTTCTACCGCTTTGCAGCCAGCAGTAAGATATCTGCAGTGGCTTCAGGTACGACCATACAGAATATTAGTATGTATTTTTGAGAAAACATATTTAGATCAAACTTTACAAACAATTTTATAGTGCCATTCAAAAAAATAAAGACATTGATTCAAAAATGCTCAGGATGGGCTATAATGTTTCAAAGCAAAGGTATCTGGGCTAAACCATTTCTAGCTTTCATTGGTATCTGAAGACATTTTATGGATTACCATACAAGAGACTTTCCTAAATGTAACCATGTTTCTGTAGGCTTATATGTTAGACTTAGGTTATCGTTTTTGTGTTTGATGAAGGCACTACATCCAGCAGCAACACTGTTGTGGCAGGTACAGAGAACATCCAGGACACGGATGAACCAAAGACCATTCGAGAGAATGAGGACAGGCATGTCAACAGTTCTGTTCTTTTAAGCGAGACTTCAGTACATTTTTAGACATGAATGTCATAGAAATTCTTTAGTGAGGAATGCACTTTTTTGTGCTTTGTGTACATGTGCACATAAGTGCTGATGTCTTTTGTGTATTTATAGGTTAAGTAAAGCTGCACGGGCTCATAACCGTTTGGAGTCACGTTACAGTAACAGTTCAGGTGGCTCCTATGATGAAGAAAAAAGTGAGTATATCATGTGACCTTTCAGCTCTGTTATATTACAGATTCCTGGCTGTTATGCACCGACAGAAATGTTCAAATTGTTAACTGACAGAAACAGTCATTACATGAAAATAATATTGTGTAGTAAAAGGTATGTAAGTGTGAGATAAAGCAATACACAAAGAATTCATACATTTATCTTTAGTATACTGTACAGTCAGTACCGTTATGCATTACATATAGTCCATCAAATGTTCCATTAGTTTGTACATTATGCTATCTGGATATTGTTCATATACTGTACTTAACAATGTTACTATAGAGTACTAAATAGTCATACTGCATAGTTGTTCTAAATACTGCATTTTTCCCAGTGCATTAATTAATTTAATACATTTATTATTTTAATATCAACATAAACTGCCACATTTTTCTATTTTTCAACATTTAAGATGTAAAATCTTATTTCACTGTAGAGCTGTGTGCAAGAATATTGTTTCACTCAGCACCTTCTCTATCTCTCTCTCTCATGTTTTCTCTCTTTTCCTCACTCTCTATGCACAAAAGCACACACACACAGACACACACGCACACACACATGGAAAAAGGAAAAAGAAACTTTGATGTGGTAGAAAAACGTATTTCCTGTTGTATTTACATTATGAAAAGACACTTCAGAAGATAGCAGGTAGCTGTGAACATTCTCAAGGCTATAAAAAAATCATAGCTTAGACAACTCACTACTCCATTTGTATCTCCAGCAAGGTGCATCATTTTTCTGCCACAGAATATGAATTTCAAATAAAAATAATCTGCTTTTGTTTTATGTTATGTTTTATGTTCCCCACATTTCTTGCACTGTGAAGCCCAGCTCATACATTTTATCTGAATGTTAAGACTTTCTCATTCTCATCTCAGTGCTTATAAGGAGCACCACACCAGCCAAATTTGATGTCTGGAGCTTTTGAATGCAAGAAGGAATATAACTAGCTTTTGACTTTGGTAATGATTAGTGACAGTTTTTCAAAGCTGTCAGAAATGATTTAAACAGTGCTTTCACAAAAGCATATACTGTAAGGCATCTGCCCACAACTTGTGTCTACATATTGCTTTGTGCATATATTGTACAGTATCTCACAAAAGTGATTACACCACTGCATTTTTGTAACTTTTTTCTATATATTTTTATGGGACAACATATACAAGATATGACAATTCGATACAATTTAATGTAGTCAGTCTACAGCTTGTACAGCTCGTGACAATTTTCTGTGCCCTCAAAATAACTCAACGCACAACCATTAATGTCTAAACCACTGGAAACAAAAGTGAGTATACCAATAAATTAGGGGAAATGTCTGAATTGTGCACAAATTATCAATATTGTGCCAGCAATTTGAACCAAATAAGTTTATCTTGACCTTATCAGGCCACAGGATATGGTTCCAGTAATCCATGTCCTTTAGTCTGCGCGTCTTCAGCAAACTGTTTGCAGGTTTTCTTGTGTATCACCTTTACAAGAGGATCCCTTCTGGGATGACAGCCATGCAGACCATGGACCTTGTCCTGTTAAACTGATGTATGGTCCTGGCCACCGGGCTACAGCTCACTTTCTGATTATTGAAAATCTTCACATAGTCTAGGCCATGTTTATGTAGAGCAACAATTCTTTTTTTTTCAGATCCTCAGAGAGATGTCCCATGAAAAGATTTAGTACTTACAAAAATGTGAGGGGTGTAGTCAGTTTGTGAGACACTATATGTGTGTGTTCCCTGAATGTTTGGCTTGCATAACTGACATGTTTGTTCACAGCTCAAACTGCTGGGGGAGATAAATGATATGCTGCTGATGGCATGGCTCACATGCACTGGATGGTTTGTGTCCTGTTGTCGAATACTGTGTGCTATAAAATAGAATGCAGAATTGTAACAACATTGTTATTTGAACAATTCGATATTTAGAATAATAACACAGAGGCAATGAAATAACGTTAATACAGCAGGCAAACATGGTCAAATTACAGTTTTAGTATTTACCTTTGCTGAAATTATAATATGGGCGTCTTTTGCTTGAAAACTGAATGCAGAATATATGTGCAAGCAGTAAAAAACGTTCAGCGCTATTAATGCGCAAGGCAAAATTTCCTTAACAGTCCTTAATAGTGATCTGAGGGTCTTGGTTTGATGCAAAATCAATGAAAAATTGCACGTTTTTAAATTATTAAGATTATTTTTTATTCATACATAGAATATTTAGAGCATGAGTGATACAGTTGGTAGCATTGTCACCTTGCAGCTTCGGAGATCTGGGTTTGATTCCTAGCACTGCCTGTGTGGATTGTGCATGTTCTCCCATGTTGGGATTCTTCCTTGTACTCTGGTTTTCTACCACAGTATGTATTTGGTCAACTGGTATCTTCAAAGTGTTCCCTGTGCTGCCAGTGTGGCCTTGAGTTGGATATGAAAATGAATGAATAAATATTTACCATAAGCTAGCATCCTTATCACCCAGCTTATCCTGCTTAGGATTACTTTGAAGGGCCTAAGGCCTAACCCAAAATACAGACAAAGAGACCCAGTGTACAGCCTTGCTTACGGACCCAACTGAAAATCTATTTCGGTTCGCTAGGTTACCACAGTCCCTGTAAAGTAAAGATTCAAAACCAGGCTCTCTGGAACTGCTGGGGCTGTAGGATGTGACAACTGTATATGGAATAAACTCTGTGATGTTATCTGTGCAGGTGACCCACTTCCTCCGTATGCTGGCTGGCTTCTCAATGTGTTGGAGAGTAACCGGCCTCAGCCTTTACCCATGCCAGTTAATGGAGGCTGCTGGGCTCCGCTAGTGGACTACCTACCTGAAACCATCACACCTCGTGGGCCTCTCCACAGGTAACACTGCTCCCTTTTCAGTGACTCGTTTAGGAAGTTCTACTGCTTGCATTATATTGTTATTAAATGTTTGTAATATGCAAAAGTGGACATCTTGCCCAACCATTATATATTGTGTTATATCTATGGTTTTTCGGAAGCTCATATATACTGCTAGCAGAAATTAATGAAATATCCACTAATGAAATATCCCCTAATTTTGTGAGCACTATATGTTCCATGTTAGCAGAACTGTTAGATGAGACACACATGGCACACATGGCCTAGGGTGTACAGAAAGCGAACTATAATTTGGCCAGTTCTCTGATTTGGAAGGAATGACCTTCCTCCATTCCTGTTAAGGCATGATGGTGCAATAGCAAACAGTCTGGATCCTCAATCTGGATCGTATTAATAATTTTAATCAATAAAAAGACCCTTGTATTGATTTAGGCTTTTTGAAATCATTGTACTTACATACACCTCAGTAATGCCTATACCTCTTTTACATGTATGTGCACCCTACCATCCAAACACCATTTTACAGTTTTGCCCTTTATATCGTTTAATACACCAAGCACATGTTGCCCCATTAAAATCATCACATCAAACCCTGCCCCCTGACCCAAGCATACACCAAATATATTAAATTACCCCTTAGCATTATGGCTACCTTCCAAGCCTCAGCTGTAACCCCTAAATCACCCAATCATCAAATATGCTAACATTGAAATGATTAATCAATTAAATAAACCAAAACAAAAAAAGAGTCCAGTGTCCACATCACAATTTGAGAACCAGCAAGGAGATGAGAGAGTGTACAGCAGTTCAAGGTGAGCAAATATGAGAAGGCATGGCATCCTCAACTTTAACTCCCAATATAGCAGCTAGATCGCTGCAACCCGCCAATGCCAAAATGCGCAATTTTCCACGATTGCATATTGGCCAGATACCAAAAAATAAATTAAAAATCAAATAACCGCCAGTGGCAAAAAAAACCCAGAAGAAAATAGGAAAACATTCTCTGCAAAGGGAAAAAATACCACAAGTCTTACTTGTTTCTCAAATTCTTCCTTCTCCCCAGTCCCCCCTTCACATGCCAAACCACGAAAACGACGGTTGCTTCTGCTTTGTCTTCCCAATTCCACTCGGATTGGTAGCCTAAACAGCCACATCACCTAATTGATAAGCACAGTGCATATGCCTCTGACTACAATGAGGCACCTGCCAGCAGCACCAGTGGTTCATGTCTGCCACATCCATCCATCTCCCATCACACTCTATTATTACTAAGCAGTAACTGTTTCTCTACTCTCTACTGGCCCCTTCCACTTTGGCACAAGTTTGGCAGAGAATTTATTGGATCCTCTGAACGAGGGGTGTGTCCGAATCCAGACTGACAGCAAACTGCATAGTTTTGCTTTGTTTATTATAATATCTGGCTTGTCGGGATTTGGCTGTATTTCCATTCATTTACAACCTTTTAGCTGTGTTTGATACTTATGAAGATGCAGTGTCAGGTCAGGGAGCTTTATGAATGACACTCTATAAAGGGCCCATAATAAAGGGTCCCAATGAGGGCACAGCAGATGAGTTATACGCTCGAATGTATTAATGCCTAAACGGAATTCCAGATGCCATCTATCCCAATCCTTATGTTGTTTTCCCACAAATGAAGCAAACATACTCTTTAAAGTTGGGATCACTCTTTCTGTGAGGTTTGGCTAAGGATGATAACCATCTCAATGTCTTGTATCTAGCATTGGACACAAATGCATAAGTCTTTCCATGGTATACTTCCCCTCAAGTATGTCAAGCACCATATTACTTGCTAACAGAAAGTCTAACACAACTAGCACTGGCATAGCTAGCATTGCAACACATACATATCCACTTTACAGGAGCTGTTGTGTAGGCTAGGATGAGCTTTCTCAACAGCCACACTCATTCTGTCAATATACCATTATTAAGTCAAAGTCAAACTTTTCACGGTATTATCTTAAAAGACCAACCCCAAATTGGTATTAGCAAGCCTAGGGTGACAGTGGAAAGGAAATGCTCGAACTAAGAAAACTTGGGAGGAACAAGACTCGAAAAGGGACCCAGCCTCCTTGGGCGGCCTGGATGTTATTTAAGAAAAGTATATAATTTAAATCAATAATAAAATGTAAATGAGTAAAAAAATAACAAAATAAATAACAAAATCTATATAAGATAATGAGTCCTCAGTGTTAAGTTATTGGAGGCACATCGTCTCCTAATAACTAAATGATGGAGGGAGTTACTGCACTCTGGTGGGACTGGGTTCTGTTGATTAAGACCAGTAGAGTGATGCTGCGGTGGAGGACCATCTAGGTGTGAGGTGCTGAAACTAGTACTTGAACATCAGCTCGAAGGGAAAAGAGAAAATGTAGTTACTTATGCGTTGGAAGCACAGAGTCTATTAACAATCACTAATGCTAGGTGCAGCATGAAACTCCAGCAGCACTACCTATAGCAGCATAGCTAAAGGGGAAGAACCAGAAGTTAACACAGCCAAGAGGCAAGAGCTAACCTGAGCCATCCCAGTCGTCCCAGTCTAAATCTAACCAAAAGTCTGCGTAAATAAGAATTTTTTTAGCTTAGACTTAAAAATTTGGAGAGAGTCTGAATCTCTAACTAAAGTGGGAAGTTTATTCCATAGCTGGGGAGTCAAGTGTGAGAAAGCTTTTCCCCCTGCTGTGACTTTTGTAATTTTAGGAACTGAAAGGTTTTTCCACTGCTACAGAAAGTTGCTATGTGCTATGAACTTATTGGCACTGCTATTAGGAATATAGAACAGATATACAACATAGCACTCTGTTAATTCCAGTGTGAATGAGGTAGTTGTGATAAAGAGTTGTATTGCATTCAAAAGATGTACAGAACAGAAAAGTGTGGTGCATAAACCACCTGTTCGTTAAAGCAATGAACAAGGAAGCTGATGGATTCTGCTCTTTCAAACAGATGTTTTCAACAATAACTAATAGGCAATGTTAAGGCAGTGACGGTTCTGGGGCGACGTGGGGGCCAGTGACCCTGTGACAACAAGCTTGGCCCCCTTACACCCTTCGACCCTCCCCAAATGAAGAATGAATTAAATAAATAATTCAGTCCTACATTTGCCTGCAATTAACATTTGAAAAGTACACTGTTCACAAAAATTAGAGGACATTTCATTTCATTTTTAAGTATCCCCTAATACTCTAACCCTAACCCCTAATTTTTGTGAGCAGTATACTTGGCTCCTCTAACATAGCCACTGCGTCCCTTATTCAGATGGTCTAGAACCACAACTGGATTAATTAACTGTGGAAACCTAGTGGTTAAGTTATTAGCATATGTACTGGAAGTTTTCTTTTTCAGCATGAGCATACCTTCACTTCTTTCCTTCTTTCATTCACTCAGAGACATACAACATGAAGTTATTTATTAAGGCACTGGGGCCACGAAAAGACAGTATCAGGGCAGTTGCATTCTATCAAAGCTGGACAGCTATTGTTACTTACTGACACAAGCTGTACATTGTTAAATACAAACAATATTCAACTGCGAAATATCTTAAGCTCTGCTCTACTAACTTAATGTGCTAGTGCAAATAATAATTATACTATAATAATAACTTATTTCCATATCTAATATCCACCAAGAACAATATGAGATTATTTTTGTATTCAGCTTGACAGTGTGGTTGTCGTCACTGTTCAGCTCATTTAGACTGTGTGTGTGTAGAACCTTGAAATTTTATAAAATGTCCATAGCATTTTATTGTGTACCAACAGGGTAATTTTATGTTGCTAAGACAACCATGGTTTTAACTGTAGTCTCATGACTGTCAGTGTTAAAGGCATTCAGTGGAATGTGAACTTCACAGTGCATGTGTACGTGTTTATGCTGGTCTAGTCTGGACATCCTCACTGTGACACCTAGAAGAGGGATAAACATCACACATCTTGCCTATGTTATGAACAGTATGAACAGAACGAAGAGTACAGACACTAAAAATATGCACCCTTATGATCTGTGTACAGCTATGATGGCCATTGTTAAGCATTATTTTCACGTGTTTTTACTCAAAGTATAATTAATAATATTGAAAATAGAACAATAAATACCTTTATTTGCCCAATTTACTTTGTTCTTAAAGTGATATGTTCACAGCATGTGCTTTTAGATATACTTATAATGAGCAGTTGCAGATCTCTCTGTGTTGCAGTGACTGATGGGTGTTTGATCTTTGTTGGCAGGTGTAATATAGCTGTAATATTCATGACAGAGTTGGTGGTGGACCACAGTGTGCGAGAGGACTGGGCTTTGCACCTGCCGCTTCTGCTACATGCCCTCTTTCTTGGTAACATCACTTTACACTTCATTACCCTCTCCTTTTATGATGTTTCTGTTCAGTGTATTCAGTGACATTCTCTATGTGAGAAAGGCGTCTCCGTGTCAACTGTTCGCATCGGAGCCCACATTCCCAGCTGTAATTGCCGTGTCCAGACAAGCCAAAAAACATAATGCAGCTATGCCAAGAATGTAAAAAATCTTCTTGATGAAAAAGATGGAAACAGCAGGGTGGGGAGAGAAGCGCGTGGTTTATCTCACTCAGATTCTTTGTGTCGTCATCACCTGCTGTAAATGCCACGTTCTCGCCAGCAGATTCTTGTGGAACTGTTCCTCTGATATTTTATCTGCAGCCAAAGCTATTGGAGGCATTCTCATACACAAAGATGAAAGAATGCAGAAATATCTTCCATGAGTTGTTAGTGGTAATAATGTGAGAGAATAATGTTCAGGGAAAGTTCAGTAATTCCGTCATGGCTGCGTGATTAGCTTGTATTGTAGCAATGTATACTGTATTTACATAATGTATTCTACAATGTAAATATACAATGTAAATTAATGCCATCATCCATCATTTTCATTACTGGATCATGTTTTTAAGTGAATTAATATTACACAGAATGATTGAATTGTGCTTGTATTACTTGGTCTGTTTTATAGAGAAACATTTAAAATTGCAATCCTCCTATAGAGGTCTTTTAAAGTCCAGCTGACTTTATGGTAGATTTTTTGCTCTGCTTACACTTTTAGGTATGGATCACTACAGGCCAGAGGTGTTTGAGCACAGCAAGCGGCTGCTCCTGCATCTGCTCATCGCGTTATCGTGTAACAACAACTTCCAGGTCATTGCCTCTGTGCTGCTGGTAACCAGAGAGATCAGCGACAACAAAACTCTTACTATCAAATCGAACTACCAGCCAGATTATCTGCATACAGGTACTGAAAGTCAATAGAGAGTAAGCTTTCAATCATAAAATCCTTAATATCCTTATAATAGCATTTTTGTTCTTGGTACCTATTCAAGCAGAGTGCATTGTGGGGGGAACACAGGGTAACCTGAGCTGTACCAAAAATATTACCAATACATGGCATGTGAACTAGTATACAGAGTCATATTAGGATCAAGAAGGAGATGGATGGATGGATGGATGGATGGATGGATGGAGCAGAAACTCAACGAGTAAATTTTAACTAATTTAAATAGTTAAATGTTAGAAAGAATATACAGGTAGTGGGGGGACAAACAAAAGTTCTATTTAAAGTAGTTGTGACAATTATACAGTTATGCTCACCAATTACTACTTGTTACAAATAAGTAGTGGAAGTCATACACAGAAACACAACTGACTTACTAAATCTTAACACATCAAACACATCACCAAGTCAGAATAGTCTCTAGTCTAAATGTGAGCTAAGGTAGTGTGCTTTTAAAGGGAATGATTTTGCTGCTCTTACTCTAAATGTAATTCTTGTTTAAAAAAAAAATAAAAACAGCAATAATAATATGCTCCCAGTACATAAATAAGCAGTTAGCATTTATGTTATATTATATTATAATATAACATTATATTATATTATTATATACATTTTTTGTTATATTTATTAAGTAAACTATGATAATTAGACTTCAGTGTAGTTCTGTAACATCATATGTGGGGCCATCCTGTAAAGTGTCTTTTTTTGTGGTTTTTCAGTGTTTTGAGTCTGTTTACGGCCATCATGTGCAGAGATAAAAGACATGTTTTTACTTCCTATTACAATTTATTATAATTGCTTTAAGATCTTCGATGTTACAGAAAAACTGACATTGGTTGGATGGACATTAATGAAGAATGTCTGTAACAATACAATTCTATCAATACCTGACACTCTCACAAACGTATGCACAACTTTTTCTACAACTTCTACAACAGTCTCACAATGTACAGTTTAAGCAATTGAAGGGTGAAAGCAATGCTTAAATGACCAACAATAGCAGTTTGGCAGTGCTGGGAACCCTCAACATTCTGGTTAATAGTTCAGAATCATAACCACCTCGACTCCGCTGCACATATGTTAAAGCATCTGACATTAAGTGTCATGAAATGTTTAATTCCTTCATTGTCACATAGACCTCTGAGTTGTTCTCATGCTTCTATTAATGTACAGGTGGGATTGATTTTCTGCGGGAGTGGCAGGCATCTCCAGTGGCAGATTCGGGCCTGAGTTCCTCTTCCACCTCTTCCAGCGTGAGTCTTGGTGGCAGCGTAGGGAACCTCCCTCAAATCACAGCTGACCTTGAGGAGCTGGAGGAGTCATCCCCTGAGTCTGAGGAAAAGACCAGTAAACTCATTGAGTTTCTCACCACTAGGTATGAAACATGAGCAAAAAGTCTACCTGTCATTTTTCTGTATATGTGTTGCAACTGACAGCACACAGAAACATTTTAGGTTTGTGCCTGGCTCAATATAACACGGCTGAGCTATATACATATGAGTTCTGAATGATAGTTAGTAAAAGCACTGGGCTGCGTTATGTAATTTGTAACACAATAGAGTAGATGATAGAGTGTAATATTAAACTATAGATATAGTTTATGGTTATGGTTTATGGTTCTTTCATCAGGAAATATATATCATGTCATCCATTATCATGTGTGTTGTCTTTTTATACTCATAATAGTTCATTTTTATTAGTTAAATGTTACATAAAACCTCTAAGCCACCCAATGGGTTAGTTTTAGAGTTTTGGTCTTCCCAAAGTTTCTTCCTTTAAAGGTTAAAGTTGTTATTCTTTGGCGCTGTTGTCCTGGGCTTGCTCAATTGAGGGGTGGTTTATAAATTAGGAAATAAGCTATCATTCCAAAACTGAAAAAGAAATCAGGTACAAGTGTACCTTTGGTTTCTTGAGTTACCTTCGTCATTGTCTGCATGTGATCTTGGTGGTGGTTTTATGGTGGTGCAGTACTTGGAGTACTGTCCTTTCATTACTCAGGGCCTTCGGACCTTTGTGGAACCATGAAGACATCACACCAAAGAACTCCAACTGCAAGAGTGCAGAACAGCTCACAAACTTCCTACGCCACGTGATGTCAGTGTTCAGGGAAACCAAGTCAGGTAAGGTCTTTGCACCTTGAAGGACCCTTGTGAGCACTCAGTTACAATCTCATAAATACACTTATGTACAAGGTTTCATATTTAACTCAGTCTGGACTGATTTAGCATGCAAAGTGGAACTTCGGAATTCCAACTTAATTGGTAAATCCAATATCAGACACATCTTGTCACATCCATACAGGTTTTACCAATCTTTGGAACTTTTGTTCAAATTTAAAGAAAAGAAAAGATGCATTTAAATCTGTAATTTTTTTTGGGACCATTTGCACATTGTAACTGTTTGTCCTTAACCGATTTTCTTATGTGCATCAGATTTCCACCTGGAGCAGCAGGTTAGTGACGTGGCTCTCCAGACAGCTCTGTGTAGCTCATCACGTCATTACGCCGGCCGATCTTTCCAGATTTTCCGAGCCCTCAGGCAGCCGCTATCTGCCCATGCTATCTCAGACCTGCTGTCACGTCTAGTGGAGGTGGTGGGAGAGCATGGTGATGAGGTCCAGGTGTGTGTAGATTAGAGGCTGACATTTTTTCAGGAATCCCTCAGGTCAAGTGATTCCCGCGGGATTAATGCGGGATGGGACTCAACTTAACTATTACTCACGTGATTGGGACGGTACAGGATAAAAAAGTTAACGGGAGCAGACGGGGGCGGGAACCAATAAATAAGACAAAAGACAACCATATAATTATCATATCATTTTTTCTTTTAAGAAACCTAAAGTAACGCAATTCTAAAGAACTACACGGCCCAGAAGTCAATAGTGCTTCCGGCCACAGCTTCCCGCCGGAAAACATAGAACAGCAGCAATGGAGGGAGTAAACACAAGCTCAAGCAAAGTCAGAAGTAACAACTTCTCTATAAAGCTCAAAGAACTGACAGGAAAGTCACAGATATTAATGAACTTGATGAGAGTCGAGTGTGTTAACACGATGTAAGACATGTTTAGTTTTAGTCAAGTACACCAGTGAGTCAGGGACGAGTGTTCTCAAGAGATACACTTACAAAGCAAATTCCAGGAATGTATTTAGTATTTGCATCATATGCACTTTTTTCTTTATACAAAACTCAGGAACAGTATTTGAATTGTGAAGGTAATACCTTTATGTACATTTGTTAGTTGACAACAGTTCTCTTGCTTTGTGAAGTTTTTTCTTTAGATAAATTGATGTTTAATGTTTTAAGGAAATAATTGTTCACTAAATTATTAAAATGCAACTTTATGTCATGTTTGGGTTTATTCAGCAGGGACTTAGCAGCTGGTCCACCACTATAGGGACCACAGGCCATGTATTATTGTTGTTTTGTGGCCTTGTGAAGAACAAGATTCTTTTCTGTGGGAGTGGGATGGGACAGGAATGAAAATCCACTCCCGTGTCACCCTCTAGTGTATATATGTGTGTCCTGATTTCCTTTATGTTAGGAAAAGTGAGAAAACTACTGAAGAAATTTCAGTGTAGTTTGCACATGTATGTATGATGGCAATAAAGACCATGTTCTCTTTTATTTATTGCTCTTAGGGTTATGTAATGGAAATCCTGCTTACCCTGGAGTCATTGGTGGATAACCTGGCAGAATGCCTCAAAAACAGTGACCTTATGGCAGCTCTAACTAGGTGAGTGTTTAGTGTTGCCTAATCCAACTGCCAAATATCTATAGGTTGGGAGAGAAATCAAGTTACTACTTTTGTAATGCTGGAAAAATTAGTTACTACTTATTGCTAATGTTTATTTCACAAAAGCCATTATATTACCAATATGTGGATATTTAATTCAGTGCTTTTTTAAAAAATAAAATATTTTCTGACACTCTGCCCCACTATCTACTAAAACATTTAAAACCTTATTGATATGTTGGGCGTATCCTGTATTTATTAGTGCTTGCAACTGAAATTGTTTCAGTCTTAGTCATCACTCTCCTGATACTGATTTGTTTGAGAGATGCTGCATTTTTGTCTTTTTATGCATTACATTTTTTTATTTAAAAAAAAACTAACTGAGGTAGCTACATACAAATGCTGTTTTACATTCTAAAGGTCGATCTTTGATTAAGGCTTTCAAAACAGCTCCCCACTTTGTGGCATGCTAATATGACACTGTGTAGAACCAGAGTATGCGACTCGATACTCAGCCAAGGGCACCGACATTATGGGTGTCATCAGGAGACAGTGAGTGTAAATAATCGTTACAGTTTGCAGCAGGAGAGCAGCACATGGGTCTGTGGTTTCCCTTGAACTAATTTTGTCCAAATTTTCAAAATATAAACAAAACCAAGGCAAATATAAACAAGATTATTATGTGTTATGTATGCTACTTTAATAGCTCTGCAAGAGCACAAATATCAAAAGCTACAAACAAACTTATCAACATAGCTTTACCTAAACAACCAAACAAACCAAATTTCAAAAATAAGTAAAATTTCAATTATACATGTAATAGCAAATAAACTGAAAGACACTGTTTAAATAATATTCAATTGCAAATGGCTTACGATGTGTCACCAGTTCATTCCCTTTATTATGTCAGTAGTGTTAGCTACAAGCATAAATCCTAATTACTCACATATATTAACAGGGATTTAGTGTTTACAGTGTTTTGTAAACTGACCAGTCAAATAACAGATTCAATATTACATATTTTTAATTATTTATTATTATGTAATATTACATCCGATAATTAGTTTTATCTCGAAGTGAGGTACAGAACTCTATGGGTGTCCTTTAGAAAGGTTGTATAATCTAAAGTAAAATGTTTTAGTTCTACTAATTACATACAGTTGCTTACTGCAAATAAAAATGTCATAAGTACAGTCAAATCTATTTGAACTATCTGTAAATTAATCCCCTCCACTTCTATCCAAGCCACTAGTGCAGAGCAGGGGTTTTCTATAAATTAACAAACCTGTAGGTAGTTATTTAAGGATAACATATTTTGTTGCATTCCCATACAGATTAACCTTTCAAATAGTTACATTTAACTTTCTGAATTTATGAAATTTCTTTCATAACCAACAGGTTAAGAGCACAGTTCATCCAACTTATCCATGCATAGCTCTCTCTGTTATTGCAGATGCTCATCTCCAGACTTCTTGGTGAGTGGCAAACTGAACTCTAACCGCAAGAGCACAGGCCAACTCAACATGGCCCAGGAAGGTGGTACAGCTGAACGAAGCAGGCACCAGCGTAGTTACTCAGTGCCTAAGAAATTTGGTGAGAGCGGTCAACACTCGCCTTCTGACCCGCCCCGCAGCGCCACCCTGGATCGCATTCAGGCCTGCACCCAGCCCGGTCTGTCGCGCTCGGCCCGCAGTGCCTCCTCAACCTCCTCTGCTCGTGCAGATGGCAGTAGCAACCTACCTGAACCAAGCCATGTCAGCCACCCGTCCAACCTACTGGCCACCGTCTTCTGGGTGGCTTTATCGCTCATGGAGTCAGACTTTGAATTTGAGTACCAGATGGCCCTGAGGTTAGTACACAAGCTGCTCTCTCGTGTACCTCTCGAACAGCCTGAGAACCGCGAGCGTCTTGAGAAGCTCCAAGCTCAGCTGAGGTGGAGTGGCTTCTCTGGCCTGCAGCAGCTGCTTCTTAAGGGCTTTACATCACCAGCCACCAGCGACCTTACGCTGCAGCTCTTCTGCCAGCTCACGCCCGTCTCCAGAGTGCCTGTGGTGGACACGTCTCAATCTATAGGTATGAGGCACATAATAATTAATCATACCATACAAAAGTAGATACTTAAAAGTTTGTAGACCCTTTAGAATGTTTTACATTATATCTCGGACAGTGAAATTAGAGCCAATTTGAATCTTACCACAGTTAGAGTACGTACAAGCTCATTTTAAGACATTATTCCTCAGTCGATCAGTAAAGATCACTCCAAATGCAAAGTGTGTAATAGTCTGGAAAGGAATCTAGGGTAACTCTTAACTAAAGGCCTCTTACATTGGGTAATATTTATGTTTGCAAGTGAACATCTAAATGGCTATAAAGAAAAAAATGGTGAGACCAAAAATAAAGAGCTTTTTGGGTTAAATGAGAAGTGCTCTGTCTGGAGAGAGAAACATACTGCATTCCAGCTTAGGAACCTTATCCTGGCTGTGAAATATGATAGTGGCGTTATCATGGTTTGGGGCTGTGTTGGGCTCAGCAAATTCTAAACAAAAATGCCAGGACACCTGTCTATATATATA
>JAUZST010006194.1:0-15031 GCA_034779995.1 Parotocinclus haroldoi
TGTGTGTGTGTGTGTGTGTGTGTGTGTGTGTGTGTGTGTGTGTGTGTGTGTGTGTGTGTGTGTGTGAGTGTGAGTGTTTGCATTCATGGAAGCCGTGTGCTCAAATACTAGCATCATTGCATCACTGAGGTGGTGGTAGGGGGGGTTTATTCTGGCCATAATGCAACCACATCACGCACAACCAAGTTCTACACACACACACACACACACACACACACACACACACACACACACACACACACACGAACCAGCTGAGGCCAGCTTCGGATCAATACACCCCCCTCCAAGTCCTGCACCATTTAAGGAACATCGTTCAGAAATCCACCTCGACCGAAACTCCCGCTTCATTTCTCTCGCCGTTACTCGGTTGCGTTTTTCGTTTTTTTTCTCGTTTTTCTTTTTTCCCGCGCTGTCGCCGCCAACCCAGAACCCCATGCAGGTCCGTGAGCACGCAGACGGCCAGAAAAACAAGCCGAGACCAAACCGAGAAGCGGCAGAACCGCAGAGCTTTTGTGTTAGCGCGAGGAGCACGGACGGCCCGGGCCCCCGGCCTCCTGCTGGTGCTCACCGTACAAAAAACAAGAACAAAATAAAAGCGGCACTGCTGAGGAAATCAGAAAAGAATGTTTGATCAGCGGCGATGGGATCTGGTTTAACATGAACTCCGTCGACCGCTCGGACCTAAAAATAAAATAATTAATTAAAAGAAAAAAAAGAAGAAAAAAAAGGTCTCGGTTTGCTGAAGTTCAAACCAAGCGTCAGAACGGGGAAGAAAGGCGATTCAGGGTGACTTTGTACGCGGCGCGGTTGTCGGTGTTTTTGGTTTCAGAAACGGCTGAGCTCCTGGGATTTTCACACGCAGAGAACAAACGCCTCACACTAATCCGCCCAAGAGGGTGGGGCATCATTCTAAATCCGGGCCTTCTTCGTTTCAACGTGCAGGGATTTTCCTTGCCGCTGTCACCCTGGGCGTGCAACGTTTCCGACTGGCCCTTGAGATTAGGCGATAATAAAATGCTGGTTTGGGACAACGATTCATTGTCATGAGCGCTACTGGAATAAATCCAGCTCGTGCTTCGCTTCTGCTGGCCTTGTTTCTCGGGCGGGGTCTGGCAACCACGGTTACCGACCTGTTTCACGTTGTTTACATTTAGTGCTTAGACTCTGCGCTGTTTCTTTTCTGTCCTTTGTTTTTTGGGTCTGAAGGCCACCTTTGCTCAGGGTAGTGCGACCGACACGACACACACACACACACACACACACGCACACACGCACACACACACGTACGCACAGAGCCACACGATGATGGACGCGCTCTGCCCGTCCTATTGTTCATTCTATCTCAGGCGCCTTTGACCAGAACCTCTTCTCCCCCTCCTCCACCACCTCAGCCTCTGTCTCTCCAGGGACGCTCCGAATTGCCACGATGGCTGGAACGGGCCGTGCCCTTTCAGTCCTCCAGATTTAGTCTCAACCTTCCCCCGGCTCCGTCCCGAGGTCCAGGTGAGAAGCAGCACTGCAGGTAAGAGTGCCGAATCTGGGGCCGAGCCCATTATCTGTATAATAATGGGTTAGGGAAGGTTCTCTATCAGGCACGACTATGGTGAGAAGTGGGATAGCTCCCTCTAGCCACGGCGTACACACACAACAGGGAGTTCTCGCTTCAGCACCGCGATCGATACCACACGCACACACACACACACACACACACACACAGAGCGCAATCAATAACAGCAGAATGCCAACAACCTTTTCTCACTCTCGCTCTTTTACACACACCATCACGAGACAATCACAAATACAGCCGCTCGGACCCCGGAACGGCCTTCGTTCTCCGTATCGGACTCCAATCTTGCCTAATCTTGGGACGCTGTGGGGTCTGGAGCGTTGCCCTGCTCTGGGTTGGCATCGGAAGACGGCACAGCGTGGGCATAAAGGGTGCACAGGGCGAGCAACACTACACAGGGAGGCTGTGGGGTTTAAACGATGCTCAGACGACACCCGTTCGACCAGGCCATTGGTCTTCTCATCTTCGGCTGAAAAAATCGTCCAATTTTGTAAGCCCGTGCCCACTGTGGCCTCCGTTGCCTGTTCTCAGCTGGCAGGAGTGGCAGCCGGCGTGATCTTCTGGTGCTGTAGCCCATCTGATTCAAGATTCGACATGTCTTTGGGCTCTGGGCTCAGTGTGGCATGCTTGCCCACAGAACTGCCCTCTCTTGATGTTTTCTGTGAACCCTAGACAACCATGCCACGTTCAGAGCCACTTAGATGACCTCCCCTGGCCATTCTTGCTTGGTTTGTTTCAGCAGCTCATCTGGATCATGCCTACGTGCCCGTAAGTGTCGGCTTGCCGCCTGGTGGAGGGCTGATTAGACATAAACAGAATCGGTGCGGTTTCAGATTTGCTGCGTTTATTTCGTGATAAGGTCACCTGTCAGTCAGCCTCAGTAAGTGGGATTACCTTTTATAATTGACTTACAGAAGCGTAAACCCAGCAACGCATTCATGCTCGTGTTTGTCAGGGCCGGCGCTAATCAGTCACGAGGGGAAACAATTCCCATTTCACATCCTTATAAAAAGAAGAGCAAATTGCCTCGCTGCAGAGCCGAGTCTCCAAACCATGTAGCCTCAGGCCTTAGGATGCCTTCAAGGTACCAGTCTCACAGCTGTGAGCAAACAGGACGGAGGAAGGAAAGAACTGTCCTACATGACCCGACTGGGCTTTAAGAAGCACGTGGGTAAGGGATTACTTTATCCAACCTTTATCAAGCTCTGTAATCCAGAGTTACGTTCATAAATACCGCTTACAACTTTACCGTCCAAAAAAACAAGCCTCGTGTTATAACCACGCCCACAAGCTCCGCCCACTCCTCTGGGCTCGGAGCCATCTAGGATGGAGCGTCACCATGGAAACGGGGATTGTGCTCAGACCAATCAGGATTACAGATCTTTTTTGGGACCAAAGATGAAAAAGGAGCATCCAGACTGTCCAAAAGCGAGGCTCTAGCACGGTACGGGGTCGGAGGGTCCGGACCCTTGGTTAAAGGTCATTTACATTTCTGGGATGCAGCATTAATGCAGGAAAGCACACCGAGATTTTAGAGGCGACGTAAACCGGCTTTAAGACGACGTCTCCTCCGGGGACGTCCATGCAAAACCACATGCTGCACACGTTACAAAGGCACGGCTGTAACAGAAGAGGGTACCGGACCGGACCCTTTGCAGTCCTGACCTCTCCCCAACAGAGAATGCGCGGAGAATCTATACATAATAAACAAAAAAAAAACAAGTACCAAGTACTAAATGCAATGCCAACATTTTCTGATGTGGCCTTGGATTGGTGCAGGTGGTCCATATTGGTGGGGGTGGGGTGATGAAAAAAGCCTCCCGTTAGGTTAGCGGAGCTTTAGCCTGAGGCAATTAGCTGGACCTGGCTTTCCAAAGACAACCCAGTCCCCCACCCCCACCCAAAACCCGTCAGAGCTACAAAGATCTCACCAAGTCAGCAGTTTAGCATATAGAGATGTTTCTGAACACACACAATCCTGGAAAAGCTTCAGGAACAAGACAACACGGGCTTCAGGTGTCAGCGTGAGCTCCTCCTGATTCGCATCGCCGCCGGCAGATTCATTACACGCAGCGCGGCGGTCGAGAACGAGATGTGTCGGACTGAAATATTCGTATTTTAAAGTTTAATCAAGTGCTGATTTTCAGCGCAGCAAAGCACCGGCGCCGCCTCGTGAAAACCGAAACTAGCATGTTCTGGTAGGTAGCCATTAACCTCGGGTAGTTCCCAACCTTCAGGGAAAGTAGATGTTGACAAACATACGAACAAAGCCGCCAACGTTAAGGTTCTGTTCCTGCAAATGTTCACAGTTTTAATTCACTAGCCTTTGAACTTTTACCTCAGATGGAAGAAAATCGGACATTCTTTTCCATTTGCCGTTGGATTGTGCCACTTTCACTAGTCAATAGTTTGGGCCGCTGAAAGTGTTCCAACTGGACCTCACTCAGACACGGGTAGCTCAATTGGACAAACTTCTACTGTACGTGTTCTCTCCGATTTGTACGTCGGCGATAAAATGGATCTGCAGTCGCTGCCCTCTCTGTAATTTCCGTGGAGTGGCCTGGCATGTCCTGGCTCCCTTTGAAAACTCAATTACAGGCGAACAGAGCTGGCCTCAGCAAAATCCGAGCACCGCCGTGTAAGTGGACCTAAAAAAAAAAAAACCCCACAGTGCAGACGGTGAGGTGCTCGTTCCTGACGTTGCAGTTTAGCATCAAGAGAATTCTGTGTTGTGTTGGTGCTAATCTGTGAAGAAAATTCCCACCTCGTTCCTGTATATTCAAAACCCAACCTACTTTTAATGATAATCTGGTGGTGCAAACTAAGAACGTTCTCAAACGCAATTCTCTGCATGAGCTTAAGAAGCTGTCAGATATCATCTCATAAGATAATCTCGGGCTATTTCCTTAGTCCGTTTGGAGGAAAAAATACCAACCAAATTTCGCCAACCATGAAATGGAGGACATGGTAAAACTCAATGGACAAAATAAGCCCCCAAAAAATCATCCTTGGGGAAATAATGTTGGCCTTATTTCTAATAGCTAGTTAGGGACAAGTGGTTAATGGTTAAGAACACGTTATTTCTTAAGTTG
This sequence comes from Parotocinclus haroldoi, assembly GCA_034779995.1. Classification (NCBI taxonomy): domain Eukaryota; kingdom Metazoa; phylum Chordata; class Actinopteri; order Siluriformes; family Loricariidae; genus Parotocinclus; species Parotocinclus haroldoi. The sequence continues at coordinate 4,660 of JAUZST010006194.1, forward strand.
TTCTTAGAAAAAGTTAAGAGTTAAGGTTAAAAAATAAGATAACTGTTAAGAATGTGTTTAAAATGCTTAAGATATTTGAGATTTAGCTTAAAATGCATTTTCTTATGGATGAAAATGAAGAATTTGTTTCTTAAGACACGTTCGGGAATCTGGCCCCTGCACTATTGGTCACAAGGTTGCGGGTTTAAATCTCAGTCACCCTTGGGTCCTTAAGCAAGTCCCTCAGCACTTAATTGGCTAATTAAATGTAAACACTAATTACCTGGCAATTTCTGTCAAAATTAGGGCATCAGGTACAAATGAATTCAGAATTCAGCAGGATCTCTATATACTATATTGTACTTTACTGTAAATACACCAACCACCAATCTATAGATAGAACAACAGTGGAAACTGAGTGCTGCTCATCTATATGCGGCACAGGAACTTTGGCCCCACGTCAAATTATAACCCACAGAAACCTCCCAGCATCTCCGAGAGCCAAAAGCAGAGGTAATCAAAAATCAATAATCAGCGAGAGATTATGATAACGAGACTGAGCTCTCTGCAGCACAAAGACACTCAATAAGCGGACGTGTCTTTCTCAAATCATAAAAAGTCAAAAATGACAGACCGATGACGCCACTGTCAATTAAGCCCTATTAATGAAACAAGATATGAACTGTGTCTTTAAAGGCATGGCCCTTGCTATGAAGGAAACGGAAGCTTAAACTCTATTCTTAAAATATAAAGCTTTGTATTGCAAATTCAGCAATATCTTCTCAAAAGTGCGCACTTTAGCATGATTAACATGAATGACCTTTTAATCCAGCCTGTTAGATTCAAGTCCGCCCCGTTATTTTCATAGGTTTTACAAAAATAAACAAACACGCCATTCTTAACAGGGAAACGCACTATTAGAATTGACTTATTACACCAAACAATGGGCCAAGTAGTTTTGTTCAAGCTTTTGTTTAAAATATTCTTGGTGTTAATGCTGGTGTTAATTTTTGTGTTAAAGCCGTGCTGGTTTAAGCTGGTGTGTTACTGGTTTTGCTGGTTGACCAGTGTGATCTAGCTGGTTTTGTTGTTCAACCAGCATGTGCTAGTCACCAGCATACCCAGAAAAGACCAGCACGCACTGGTTACCACCATCCAAGGACCAGCAAAGACCAGGATGTGCGGGTCACCACCATTCAAGGGCTAGCAAAGACCAGCAAGCACTGGTTACCACCATCCAAGGACCAGCAAAGACCAGGATGTGCTGGTCACCACCATCCAAGAACCAGAAAAGACCAGCATGCGCTGGTCACCACCATATAAAAATCAACAAAGACCAGGATGTGCTGGTCACCAGCATCCAAGAACCAGAAAAGACCAGGATGTGCTGGTCACCACCATCCAATGACCAACAAAGACCAGGATGTGCTGGTCACCACCATCCAAGGACCAACAAAGACCAGGATGTGCTGGTCACCACAATCCAATGACCAACAAAGACCAGGATGTGCTGGTCACCACCATTTAAGAACCAGCAAAGACCAGCATGCGCTGGTCACCACCATCTAAAAATCAACAAAGACCAGGATGTGCTGGTCACCAGCATCTCCAGCAAAAACATATTCAAAACACAACAAATGCTGGTCACCACCAAGCCCAGCATCATGCTGGTCTGTTTTTTTAGTAGGGTTGTGGCATGTTTGATGCAAATATGATGAGAAAACAATAAAAATGACAACAAAATACATTTTTAAGGAAGGTTTTGACGAGCCATGAGAATTACTGTTGAAAAGGGGACACATTATCTCTCAGAAATTACCCTACAGTGCTTTAGAAACATTTTATTTATACTTATTGTGTTTGTCCATGACTGGCTGGATGAAACCTTTTGAGGTTGGGGTCAGAAAATGTTTGCTTGCCATTGGAGACTAAACGGTGATTAAGCACATCTTTTTAAATAGATTACATCTCATGTGTAATCTATAGTCTTATAAATATGCCCAGTAGTCAAAAGAATTAAAAAGTATAAGGCACAGTATACTGATAATGCCTCAAGATACTCTGGCTGTGCACTCATAAAATGTAACACAACGTTGTTTTGTGCGAATAATGATTTAATTATGTACTAAATCTGCTCAGGATAATTAATTCGCAATTGATTTAACATTTTTACAACTAAAACGCATTGGAAATCTCTCAAAACACGTTATGGGTTAAAAATGTGTACTGTCACTTTAAGAGGCTCGCGCACGGCAGCGCGAGCTTATTTTAGTCAGCAAATGGCGCTGAGGTTCTGAGGTAACGAGCTACTGTTCAACCTTCTGAGGTAACGCGAAAAGTAAAAGTAATGCCTGTTATGTTTTTGTCATAAATACAGACCCAGACGAACATAATGTAGAAGTAAACATGGAAACGAATAACCTTTCTGTGGTAAATAAGCCCCAATAAGTTCATTAGTGAACAATCACAAGCTAATCACATTCAGGCAGTTTAATTTAACCCCAAATCAGCAGATTTTAATGTGGAGTACGTTTGTGCCAAAAAAAATTGTGGACAATTTCGGTTCCGCTAAACGTCGTTTAATAACCTTACCAACGTCCCACAATCTTATAATATAAGCATATAATAAGAAATAAAAGCTCAAATTAAGAAGGTTTAGTATGCGTATGTATTTGTGTTCAATTTACTTGCAGGAATATTTATTCACTTTGCATTAACAATATGAACAAGTTTCTCACACACACAAATTTAGAACACGGACACAAGCAAGAGACGTTAAAAGCGTGTGCAGAATTTTCTTTGACTTTTCATTTGCTTTTCTGATGATCTTGTTTAATCAAATAAAATTAAATGCTTTTTTTAAAGTTTCATATTTTCATATTCATTTCGACAAAAAAACAACCTCTATATATATATATATTACATTTAAATGCAAAATATAAATAAAACAATGTTTAATCTAAATCGAACATATATTTAATATTTCCATATATATATCTGACATTCAGATGTAACATATAGATTTAGATTAAATATTTAAATTGTACATACTGTATATATTACATGTTATATTTGTATTGTATGTTTATATTGTATTTATGTTCAGTATTAACATTGGGAATTTAATTTATAGTATAATGTGCATTCCCTGTTTTATAAATTAGTTTTTCTTTATGTGGACTCATTTCCTCTTGGTTGCGTGCAGCCAGTGGGGTATGTTTGTTTATGTTATATTGCATCGTGTATGTTTATTTTTTTTCCCCGGTTCTACAGTGTGCTTGTTCTGTAGTTAAATTGTCATTTAATTCTTACTTATGATGGCTAGGCCGCCCAAGCAGATCTGCCCCTTTTTGAATTTTGGTCCTCCCAAGGTTTTTTCCCTTATATCATTTAGGAAGTTGTCATCCTAGATGTGGTTTATAGTTGTACTTCTGTTCTATTGTTAAAGAAATACCTATATGATATAACCTATATGCTATATGAATAAAGCTGATTATATTCTCAATATACAAAACTTTTTAGGGTATCCAAGTTTACTTACAGATCAGATGAAATTAGGATAGGCAGTAGCCCAGCATGCTAATATAAGCCCAGGAGTGGCAAAGGTGGCCAGAGGTGAACACTGAAGCTTCCAGTAGCTCCAGTACCTAATGGGTGAGGGGGCCTGTCTTTTAGGCTATGCCTGGAAGATGGTTGCCATCTTGAAAGCCGCCATATTGGACCAAGGGTATGTTTTTTCCAATGGGAATGTGGTCATGTAGCATATCAAAGAAGATTTGCAATATCGTCTGTGGTTCTACACCGAAACTTCCAAACTTGTTGGTCACTGTTAACAGGTCAGTTCTGATTTCCGAGGAAGGCAACTGCTGTGGCATAGCAACGGACTTCAAGAACCGACATCCAGAAAAATCGCCAATGTCACACCAAGACGGAACCAAGACGGTTCATGAACTACAGCGATGGTCTGAAGAACCGCTACCGACCAAGAAAGCTCATTAATGGTCTTGGAAGCCTCTGGGAAAAGTCCACGATGCGGCATGTGACGTGCCCTCTGGAGTTCCATCAGCTATGGTGCACTTTGCACTTCTCCCACGGTTCAGCAAGTTTGCACCCAAACAGCTCCATGACACACTATTGTTGATGGCATTGGTGTAACATGACCCCTGTGCTTCTTCTCAGCCAGGTCTACCTCATGTCTCAACATTTTTCTGTCCATAGATGGCCAACTTGCATACTGAACCAGTTTTTTTTTTTTGGTAAACTAGAGTGAAATCCATCGTTTGGAATGCAATCTCATGGTACGTCTTCATGACCTCACCTAATCGGCGAGTCCAGAAGAGCCACTCATTCCCATACTTTTATTTGACCGATACTTTGGACGTGTAACCTCCACTGCCTCCTTTCTTTTCTTATCCTGCTTTTGCACGGAGACCGTTGGGATGGCCGAGGCAAAGGTTGAATGGAGCGTGACGGCACGATTGTCATACCATTTAACTGCTCTGAGCTGGACACCGTTTCTTCTTTTTCGCCGCATCCTCAGAGAAGCAAAATACGTCTGTAATGGACCTGATGACCCTGGCCCTTAAGGGTCCATTTTCTCTAGTCCTGGTACCCAGCAACCTTTGGTGCGGGAACCATAACGCTTATTAATGGAACTAAAATCCACTGGTACGTGGACAGACATCGTTGGTAGTGATATGAGTTTCCAGCAACAACAATGGCCGTAGCTTGTGCGCTAAATAGCAGTTTAGCCTTGACTTCAGATGGTTTGTGTTGTCTCCATTGTGTTGTAATTGGCTGGATTAAGAGGAGCGAGCATTACACACATAAATACCTTTTTATTTGGACCCAGGCTTCTCGGTTGGAAAGTACCACTTACCATCCAGACCCGCTCAGACCTTTTCCCCCGAGCCTTTAATTGGTGAAATTGATAATTGATTTAATCGGCTTTCGCAGCTCAGCGCTGGCTCGCTCTGAAACCCGGGGAAAGCGAGGGAAATAGGATTTCCACAAATGACTCCATTTTCTAAATAATCTCTGAGGCAATCATCTCCAAAAATGGCATTCGTGACAAGGAGCTTTTGTGCTTGGCATACTATGGACGCCACATCAGGGCTTCTTTAAAAGAGCCACCCAAGCGTCCCAGCAGGCCATGAATATCAGAGCATGGAGAATCCAGCCCGAAAGGGTTATGACGTGCTGAAGATCGAGATAGGGTCCACTAAACCCCTGAAAATGAAAATGGACCGTCCTGTTAACGATCAATTGATTATTGCGCGGATGAAGGGCCTCTGTCTCGGTATCTTTGGAGTCCATTCTCAATCTTAAAGCTTTACTATTGTTTCAAGTGGTCCCACTGTACAAAGTACCATGGCTTTCACGGGTTGGCATGAGCTGGCATTAACAAGTGCATTACTCGGGGGCACTGCTGTTACCACCTAACGTGTCCACAGTGTCAAATGCACGGGTTTCAGGAAACAGGATTATGAGTATGTTGGTCTTCGCTTGTCCCTGAACTAAAAGACCTGAAAGAGAATGGACTGGCTTTACCTGATGGACGTGCACCGTGGTACATTGTGTGAAATAGCCGGTTATAACCTTGGTTTACAGAACGCTCGTGACTGAGAGCTTTAGAAGAAACAGCCACCATCCATTGATCATGAAACGTTTGTAAACTGTACCTTCTCAAAAGGTCAAAAAAAAAGGATAATCGTACATGTATGCCCTGTTTCACAGTAAGTCAAGAAGTGGAACTGGTACCAGAACGTCTTAATATTAGAACTGGAACTGTTACCAGAACATCTTAATTTTGGTACTGGAACTGGTACCAGAACGTCTTAATATTATAACTGGAACTGGTACCAGAACTTCTTAATATAAGAACTGGAACTGGTACCAGAACATCTTAATTTGGGTACTGGAACTGGTACTGGATCATCTTAATGTGAGAACCGGAGCTGGTACCAGAACATCTTGGTATGAGGACTGGAACTGGTACCAGAACATTTTAATTTGAGGATTGGAACTGGTACCGGATCATCTTAGTGTGAGAACTGGAACTAGTACCAGAACATCTTAATGTGAAAACTGGAACTGGTACCAGAACATCTTGGTGTGAGAACTGGAACTGGTACCAGAACATCTTAATGTGAGAACTGGTACTGGTACCAGAACATCTTGGTGTGAGAACTGGAACTGGTACCAGAACATCTTAATTTGAGGACTGGAACTGGTACCAGAACTTCTTAATATAAGAACTGGAACTGGTACCATTTTTTAAATTTTTTTTTAGCGGCAGGCTTGGTGTTTGTAATCTCCCTAGTTCTGGTTGTTTTGTCATTGAGAAATGTCAGTCGGATTTTCTTATAGATTAGAGGATTTATTTCTTGAAAGCAGAGCGCACGTCCTTAAATTATTTCTTTATTCCTTTGAAGTCTTTGCTTTGCCTTTAATAGCCCTTCATTATTCCTTTCCTTCTTTACGAGAACATCCGACACAAGGGAAAGCATCAAAGAGGAACTCCTCACTCTTCTACCAAACATTCCAGAGGAGACCTTTGGTGTGTTTGTTCAAAGTGGAGCTTAATGTGTAGATTTAGTTTGGGTGACAGACGATGTCATTGTTACAGTCCATAGGATGGGATGTAGGTCGCCATTCCCAAGTTCCCGGGTCTTCCTCCCTCTCCCATCAGTGAAGAGAAAGTGAACGTTACCCTTCCACAAACTCTTATAAAGCAGCTCACCAGGCTTCATTATGAACCAGGGTTTGGGTTTAAGCTCTAAAGGGATCAGAGTCACGGCTCGACCGAAGAGCGACGACCCTGAAGATCAGATTTAGTGCCGTCAGTAAAAAGGAAGCTTTTCTGATCTTCTGGCTGGTTTTGATGTTGGGGATCAGTCAGAAATGTTACGGGACGCTTATACAGCATCAGCAGCTTCCTCTCTTCCAGCACCTCCTTATTTCCTTTCTCATTTTCTCCACTTTAAACTCGCCCTCTTTCCTTAAAGCCGATCGGGGCTTCGTTCGGGGATCTGTTAAGTCCGGCTGATCTACAAACTCCGACTTTAACGATTCAGACTTGTACGAGATCCACATTAAGAGCTTCAGATGATTTCTTTGATGGGTTCTGTTCCTCGGCCGTTAGGACCGAAGCTCCAGAGTCCGATCATGATGTTTTAGAAGCGTTGGAACCAGAGAATGCTGCTGCTTTTAGGACCTGTGCTAAGACCTTGATTTTCGTCGGGTTTCTGAGAATCCCGGGTTAGAGACACCTTGAGGTTCACGACCTGCCATGATGGTAACCATAAATAACAAAGCCAGAGACGATGGGAGGCCGTCCTGAGCATTTTATACGAGCTCCTGTGGCCGTCAGAAATCATCCACTATCTTACCCGTACCCTTGGAAAGCCCCGTTCATTTGGACACTGTCAAGGGCCGATCGGCCGAGGCCTCCGCTTATTAATAAAAGTCAAGAAGAAATGTTGCATTTTCTTCCTGGGAGAATCTTCAGCGGCGCATCGTGACGGCTAGAAACGCTAACAACCAAAAGGTATGCGCTGCTTATGAAAGGCTATCCGTCACCTGGCATGAAGACGAAGCTGCGGCACGTACGGGAGATGCAGATCTATTTTAGTCATCTGTCACGGCTACGAGAGAGAGAAATCATTCCTGCCTTTTACTGGGACGCTTTTTTAGTTCCCGCTCCGAAAGCCAGCAGCGCCAAGGGTCTCTTTTTTTTTATTTATTTATTTATTTTTTTCTTGTCGATTTAAATTTACAGCTCCCAAATAAAAAAATAACTCTACCTGTATTCTCAAGGACTTCAATAAAGCGCTGGTGCTCTTTAGCCTGAATGGATGGAACGGCTCTGAAAAGGTTCCTGCTCTAATCGGAGAGTACCTCTCTCCGTTCTTTCTTTCTTCCCTTTTTTTGCTTTCCTTCATCGTTTATTTACGTCGTCTCTAAAATCTCGGTGTGCTTTCCTGCATTAATGCTGCATCACAAAAGAGTAAACGACCTTTAACCAAGGGTCCGGACCCCCCGACCCCGGACCGTGATGGACAATCGCTTTTGGACCTGTTCCTCATAACAGTCTGGATACTTTTTTTTCTACGTTTTTTATTTTTCCGCTGAGCCCAGAGAAGAAGTGGGCGGAGCTTGTGGACCTGCTTATAACAAGAGACTTTTTTTGTACAGTAAAGTTGTAAGCTTTGTAAGTTTTTAGCCCTGAGCTCATGGGAACGTCCACTTCTTCCCTTCCTTTGTTTCTTCCTTTCCTTTTTATGTTTCATAACTCGTTTACTTAATTGTCTTTTTTTAACTTTTAAACTTATTATTCCATTTATGCCTTTCTTCATTTCATTGTCTTTCATTTTTTTTTGTTTTCTTTCTATTATTTACTTTTCTATTCTGCATCTTTTTCTTTCTTTCTTTCTTTCCTTCCTTTTCAGTTCTACCAACAAAAAAGATCCCCACAATCCCCGTTTCCATGGTGACGGTCCATCCTAGAGGCCTCACAGCCCAGAGGAGTGGGCGGGGCTTGTGGGCGTGGTTGTTTTTTGGTACAGTAAAGTTTTAAGCGGTATTTATGAACGTAACTCTGGATTATAGAGCTTGATAAAGGTTGGGATAAAGTAATCCCTTACCCACGTGCCCCTATCAGATACCGATCAACCACGCTTCTGAGGGAGGGGACGGAGATCACCCCTGTTCAGTTTACATTTTAGGACTGATATTCCTCCCGATTCGGAATGGTTTGATGATATTATGGTCTGTAGAGGGAGAAACGTCGACGGGAAATCCCTTCTGATCATCGCCTATAAATATTTGGTGATAAACTGGAGGGAGTTCCTCTGATCATCTTTACACCTTGAACGCTCAGTTGTTCCTGGATGCTCCTTTCGGAACCAAGTCATGATTAGAGACACCTGGTTTGTTTTTTTTTTTTGTGTTTTTTTTTTTTTTTAACCTCATTACTAGCCCTAAATTGTTCCCGCCCCCCTCTTTTTTTGGAATGTGCTGCAGGCCTGAAATGCAGGAATTCTGGCCAGGAGTCTTGGCTGGGAAACGGCGTTTTTACGGCTTAGCCGCACACACTCTAGAACGTCCACTCGTCACGAAACCCTTCATTAGAGGCCGGGCGAAACGGAATGGCTTTTCAGTTTGACGGTAACATCACTCTCTCAAATGAGTGGCGCTCGTCGTGATGGAACGCGATCCGAGAACGTTCCACTTAACCAAGCGATCGCACAGAACCGTTTAAACTCTTATCCGTTTTCGTTATTTCGTCCTCAAAGGAGCTCGGGTCTCCCGTCGATGGCACGAGTGGTGTTATATATATATATATATATATTTGGAAATGAAGGATCTGACGGCGGGGCGAGGTGCGGTGTGGATAGATGGCATTTATCAGCGCCCGATCTTCGACTTTAATTGGATTTGTGAGCAGAAAGAAAGCCTCTCCATTAGCTCAGGACGAAGCGCTGGGAAGAGCAATCTCCCCGTCTGCACCGCTCTCATGACGTCCTGCTTCACACACAATGCGTTTCTGCTGCAGTACCACCTCACACACACACACACACACACACACACACACACACACTACGTTCTGCTGTATTTAAATCCAAAAGACAGAAGCACCTCAGAAGTGAACAGACTTGAAGAAACGAATCAGTGTCTGAATAAGATTCATCCCGAAAGCGTGCTGTAGATGGATCACCTGCTCTAAATGAACCCTGGTTGTGGGTCAGTGTGATGCCCTAGATAACAAAAACAATCGATCACTTTGGAAATAAAAACCTCGTCTTTCCATCTTACCTCCCTCTGACTGGAAACGAAACTGAAACGTACTCGGCCATTTATTCCGTTCCGACGTTCCTTCACATCAGCTTGGAGGAATTTGAGCCCGTTCCTCCATACGGAACAGCTTTGAGTCTGAGCTCTAGGTGCTTCCACAACGTCTCGATTGGGTTAAGGTCCAGACTTTTTTTACTTGGTCCTTCCCTTGCTGTCCCATTCTCTTGAGATTCAGCTCGGTTCCTTCTCGAATCTGCTTCTTTAATACAGAACTCGTCTGGACCCGTGATCCTACCACCACCGAGTTCCACAAATGAAAATATCGCTTCCTGTTATTTTGTAGTACCTGAGACCATAAACGGCCATGTAGACACAGGGGTACGATGGTTACTGGAGCGGTCAAGACTACAAAACCGAATTTTCAAATGACCTTCAAACTAAAGACGGGCAACAATGACGTTCTGGAGGGGTAGCGGCTATCTGGAGAAATGACGTTCTGGAGGGGTAGCGGCTATCTGGAGCAATGACGTTCTGGAGGGGTAGCGGCTATCTGGAGAAATGACGTTCTGGAGGGGTAGCGGCTATCTGGAGCAATGAC
>JAUZST010006195.1:0-15031 GCA_034779995.1 Parotocinclus haroldoi
CTTGTGCTGAAACTTCTGTAAGTAACGTCATTTCACTCATGGCATTATTATTAGCAGTAACAAACACTCAAGTCTGTTTGAAGGTGTGTATTCAGAATGGACACCCATTAAACTGAGTCTACAGATGATTCTATGTCCACCGTTACATTTGATATAGCATGTAATACAATTATTTAATTGTTAGAATACAACCATCGAATCGAGCAAATTTGTACACAGTATCACCAAACTGAAAAACACAACATCTATATTCGACAGCAACAAGTATTTAGTGTGATCTCCCCTTACACTTAACCAATAGCAGGAATAGCAGCTTCATTTGGATGTCAAGCTGACCCTAGGACAGGGATTATGTGGTTTGAGTCCTATCTGGGGTGATAAGTAAGCAGAAAGGCACAGTGGAAGTGCGCTAGGTTTGTAAATTGGACTGTGTTGGCTCAGTGTTTAAGGTACTGTATTATGAAAGTACACAGTTAAATTCCTGACTGCTAATTCCTTGAGCAAGGTTTTCAACGCATAATTGACTGGATTGTAACTGCTCTGCGTAAGATACTGCAAAAAAATACTCCCCACTCCCCAAAGAATCCTACTTCTATGTCACTTCTTTGCAAATTTTAATTGTTTTACTTCTTTAGCAAGGAGCAATCAGTGATGAAGCTAGGATTTTGACCCACAACGTTCCTATTAGTTCTCCATAGCTTTGAGCAATAATTCATCAAACCTGAACATGCAGTTTAATTTCAATAGTGGTCATTGCTAATACATTGAATTAAAATGAGGGGCAGGTACTAACTGCATACATTATACCACTGTACAGTGTGTCAAAAAGTAGTGATTTCATGTTTTGGCTTCCTCTTAATACAAGCATCCAGAACATCTTATTACTTTAAATGTCAGAATCCAAAAAGAATGGCGTGTTTTTGTTTGTGCGTCAATGATACTTTATTCTTGTTTCGCAAAAAAAGACTTTTTCTGCATTGGCTATGGAAACTTTTGAACATCGATTTCGCCCTTTTCTTTGCACTTATAATTTATGCTAATGCTCATTGTGAATAGCATGCAAAACATTCACTGACAACTCACACAATCTATAAAGACTGGGGTATTACTAACAGAGTACCATTGTCAGTTCTAGACCTAAACCGAGCTTATTAGTTAGCACTCAGTGGAGATCCAAGGTACAAAGAACAGCATAAATAGTGACTTGCTCTGTTTTCCACTTCCCTCACATGCCGGCCACCTCACTTTCCCATGCACCACTCCCAGTGAGACACACAGGATGTGAACTCACTAAGTGCTCTTCAGCCTGTTCCTCATACAGCCGCTCCTTCAGCAGAGTCCAATTACACCGTGTGTCCGTGTGTGTGCCTGGTGGATATGTCAACAGCCTCCACCACTCACTAATAGACAGCCTTGAGGAGATTCGCCTGGCTCCTTAGCCTGTGTGTGCAGGCATTAGCTTGTTTGAAGAGCTGCAGCTCTCGCAGTTTCATTAACAGCCACTCAGCGTGATGGTGAAGTTTCGCATTTGAGCCCCATTACACATGAAACGGTATTGTTTCCACTTCCAGATGTTGCTAAGTCAAAGGACGTGTAGCATCATCCATCATTTGAACCCTTGTTTCCTACCAATTAGACTTTCCTCACTGGATTCTCCTCCTCTCAAGAGAGATACAGCGCTGTGCAAAAGGCTTAGATTCGTTATATGAGCAATGTATAATATATTGTCGATGACTGGACCCGTAATCCTCTATTCCACTGAGTTTCATACCAGTCTTTCTGAGCTTTAGCACATCTTACCCTTTTCACCCTATTTCCCTTCTGCAAAAGTGGTTTCTTGGCTGATAAAAAGATTCTTACCGAAACCTATTCAGGACCCTTACTGTATATCTCCTAGAAATTTCCAGAAAAGTCTTTTAAATCCTGTTACCAAAGTCAAATTAATTTATATTGGGAAGCAGCTTTACAATAGTGTATTATCTTAAAAGGCCAATCCCAAATTGACCAAGACCAGGGTGGCAGTGGAAAGGAAAAACTCCCTAAATGTAGAAGGAAGAAACTTTGGGAGAACCAAGACTCAAAAAGGGACCCGTCCTCCTTGAGTGGCCTAGATGTTAATTGAAATAGTAAAGTTGTAGTGATAGAAAAATTCATTAAATAATACAATTTTAATTAAGTAACAAAAAAGATTTAAGATAATGAGTCCTCAGCAGGAAGTTCTTGGAGGCACATCTTCTCCTAATAGCTAAATGATGGAGAGAGTTATTGCACTATGGTGTGGCCCGGGCATGGTGGGACCGGTTTCTGTAGATGAAAACCAGTCGCGTGATGCCTATATAATAAGATAATTAACAAGTGTAAACTATACCAGCAAGTATACTCCTGTAGCAGAATCTAATATTTGAACACTTGCATGTGTAATGATTGCGTATCTGACATACTTTCTCTTGACCTAATGGTGTTTATGGTGCATTCACAGGCCTCAGGTCCCTAAAGAATGCCGCAGACCAGTGGAACCTCCTGAGATGCTGAGCAGCTCTTGTTCCCGCGAGTGCCGAAACGGCCACTGTACCCCTACGGGCAAGTGCTGCTGCAACAGCGGCTGGGAGGGCCCCTTCTGTTTAAGAGGTACGGGACACACGTAAAGGCATTTTCACACAAAGGCACAGAAATGTCGATACATGTGGTTAAAGATTATACTTGGCAGTCTGGGGAGTGACGGCAAAATCTCACAGTTAATGCATGGAACCATTTTCCTGTTTATCTGAGTGCATTGTAGTTACCTTCCCTTACTAACGTCTATGTTTGATGATGGAGACATATTTTATCGAAACATTTATCAGGAAGGGAAGGCAAATACAAGAAAGCAAAAGCAGCAGGGAGTTTTTAGAGCGTTTACACAAAAACATGTCAGATTCAGGGTGAAGGTACCGCTACATTTAAAATCGCTGTTGATGCAATCCCAAGGACTTGATGAGGTATACTCTGCCATTCGGCTGACATGCTTTGCTCATGCTTCACAGCCAAGTGCGAACCTGCGTGTCGAAATGGCGGCGTCTGCATCGAGCCCAACAAATGCTTCTGCAAGGAAGGCTTCTCCGGAGCCCAGTGTGAAAAAGGAGAACGAGGAGTCCAAGAGGAGCACAACAAAGACGGCCTTCTGGATCGCATAATTGATATGACATCTTACCTGCTGGACCTCACCAGTTTTATTGTCTAAAAAAGGGCAGGGAGACGAAGCTTCTGTATTCCAGTCTGAAAGCTGAACTTCAAGGAGGCACACTCCAACCTCCATGTGCATCCCATTACTATTAGCTACACGATCAGCTACACGATCTTTCCAGCTGGTGGACCAACATTTCCACCACATTTTGGTCGTTCAGGTACAGTCAAAAAAAATTGACCAATTTTTTCCCAACTCGTTTTGGACGGCATCTTCTTCTTCCATTTCCAACAAAAGATGAATAAGGATCCCAAATAGCGTCTCACTTTGCCATGCCTCTGATCAGCTCACTACAAACTATACACATTCATGCACCTGTTGTGAAATCAGTGTAGCTCACACAAGTTCGAAGAGTCCCAGGGGAGTGACTGTGTACGTAATGGACATGACATGAACCTTCTGGATCTCACCACTTACATCAGCTTTTAATTTCAAGGAGACAAAGTTTCTGTACTCCAATCTGACCCAAAGCTAAATTAGCCCATCACCATTGTCTTCACCTGGTGGACTAACCATTTACTCCAGGGATAGTTACTATAGCAAATTTTTCCAGGTAATACCATACTTAAATGGACTCATTAGGTTCTCATTAGGTGTCTCTTGAATAAGTAGATATGCACAGCCATTGACAAACTGAGTGAGTTGAAGCAACGTTCCAAAACCCTCTATCAAGCGAGGTTGAAATGTCTAGGAGGCATTAGTCATCCATGTCTTTGCTATGTATACTTCATGACTCTTGGTTATACCACAAAGATCTCTCTATAGCCTGCAACCCCATGTTGCAAAGCTCCAGAGACATTTCAGATCATTAGGCGCAACCATGGACATTATGCAGGCCAAACAGGGCTATCAAGGTGCAACCAGTGGAAGATCAATTCTTGAAACAGCTATAATAACCCGACTTCAGGAAATTAAATCAGACCATGTACCTGGTTGAAATTTAGCGTGAAAAGTCATACCAGCTCTGGATCCCTAACCTCAATCCCATGGCTTTAGACCGAACTGAGCATGTATCCATTTATTTTGACAAAAATCTCAACTATCCTCACCCTTTGAGATTCAAACCTCAAGAAATCGTTTCTCCTATTCGGAAGAACTGCAGGAAATGCCAACATCATTCTGCCAGTCGTCACCCAGACCTCTGCTACACAGTAGAGCCACTCAGATGGGACTTGATGCCAGACTACGTTTGTATAAAGGACCTATCCTATTACCTGGTCTTGTAAAGAAACTAAACCTTGGGGTTTTTTTTTGTTTTTTTGTTTTTGTTTTTTTGGGGGGTGGGGAATTCCTATACAGATTGCATTCAGTGTGTATTTTGTATAAAGAAAATACAATGAGCTGCAAATCAGAATGTTTAGACACTTTGATTCCATTTTGCCGATGTTTGTTTTTACGATATTCTTCATGACCATGCACGCTGCTTTCAATATAAATAATGTATCATAGATTTATATTTCAGTAGGATTATGTATGTTTTTGTTCCTGTTTGAGATTTAGCACAGAAACAAGCTACATTTGTGTGAATCTTATTTGGAAAACTATTTTCATACAGTATTTTGAGCTAATTACACTGCCACAATTATAAACAAATAGCTTTTATAATAATTATTATTACTATTATTATTATTATTATTATTATTATTAAAGGAAGTAGGTCCGATTTAGTGGGGCTGTTTTATCATCAAATGTCCAGGTGTTTTTTTTTTGTTTTTTTTTTTATTTCTTTGTTTTGGTTGTTTTTTTCCAGGTGTTAACATTTTCAAAAAGGGAACAAGCATAGTGCTGTACATTTCTTATAGTACTGTACTAAGATAAGTACTACTTAGCTTTGCAAAATAATATAGTATTACTATTCAATAGAGGAGGGTTTATTTTTTTAAGTGTAATAATATATGGCACCGGAGAGTGTTAATAGAAAGCAGTTTTACATTAAGCCTATAAATGCATATCGTATATTTTCATTGACCCAGTCCCCGAAAAGCTATTGTAAGGACTTCTACAGGACAGTGTTACAATTTGTGCATACTGGTGTGCATTTATGAATTTACACCTTCAATTAAGAGATTATTAGAAGATGTTTTCTTCTGAAAGTTACCAAATGATGGCAGTCAGTGTTTTCAATAATGACCCAGTGTATATGACTGTTTATGTTTAAAAAGAGGCCTAAAGGCTGACATGGGAGACTGTGTTTTTGTATACTCCACTGAGTCACCAATAAAATCATGAATATTACCTGCAAAGGGAAATTGCATTTTACAAACGACTGTGATTATATCAACTGACTAAAGATTCCAGATCACCAGCTGACAAATGAAATCCAGTTTTACTAGTGTCAAGTCTGCAATAAGTCTGCCAAACATACTTCTACTTAAAACGTGGTTCTTTGCGCTATTCGTTGCTGTTGCACTTGATAACTTTGTACAATATTGACTCATCGACCACTGCTAGTATTGCGTAGCATAGTGGTTTTAATTCACACGCATCCAAACAGATTGTCCTCCATATCGTCTGGATCCGTGATTGTCCTCACAAATCAGGATCATTATATGTAGTAGAGTACGCTGGTATTCTGTATTATTAGTCATTCTCTCAGCATTACTAAGAGTGTTCATTTCTCTTGAGAAATTACACTCGCGATTGATATCTTGTCTTTGTTGTGAAACTGCCTCTCGGTTTCGGTAAGAGTAAGGAATCTATGCTGTACGTCTGTAATATTAGCACTTAATGTGAAACCTGCGTTGGAGCTGCTGGGATGGTGTCGTGTGAATAGAGTAAACCATTTTTGTTTGTTTTGCATCATTATTTAAGTAGTTACGCCATAAAGTTATTTAAGTTGTCTGCTATGTTTGTTCTGTTTCATGTGAAGAATTTGATCATGTATTGTAAATAAAACTAGGGCTATATCAGTGTCTTCCCAAAAAAATATCATTATGTCTATTAAAGTGTATAGCATGTCTAAAAATGCTGCAAGACTGACGTACTTTGTGCTTCCCAACGTGCAATGCACTCCACAAGTTATCTTATGTATACACTTTATTAGATACACCTCCTTGTTTGTACACTCGTCGTCCATTTTATCAGTTCCACTTTCCAACTCGCCAAGATGGAGGTGTTGGAATCAAATGAGGATCTTCTGTAGCCTGGATCCAAAGAGAGACACGGTTGAGCATTTGAAGTCAAAAGTCAAATTCAAATGTATATATTATTATTTATATAGTGCTTTTTACAATGGAGAATTGTATTGTCTGTTTTCAGTCTGGCAGTGACACCAGGGTGTGTAAAATGCAAGCAGCACTGCTGTGTCTGAGCCACTCATACCAGATAATGACGACAAATGTAGAGCAAGAGGTGACATGAGGGGTGTGGGTGGGGAGTAGAGTCCAGGAGTAGATGGGGACAGAGGAGACAAAAACCATTCATACATTATCTTCCAGCTAATCCACATGAGGTCGTGGGCCAGTTGGTGCCCACCCGGCAACTCTGGGCGCAAGGTCAGGAACAACCCTAGACGGGGCGCCAATCCATCATAGGGCACACACACAGCCATGCACACAGTCACACACTAAGGACCACTTTTAGAGACACCAATTAACCTAACACGCATGTCTTTGGACTGTGGGAGGAAACCAGAGAACCCGGAGTAACACGGGGAGGTCATGGAGACACCTCACAGAAAGGAACGTGGGACCTACTTGCTGTGAGACAGCAGTGCTACCCACCGAGCCGCCGTGCTGCCCGAGACAAAAATATGTAATTAAAATAATCTTGGCATGGAGTGTCAAAGGGAGCATACTGCTGCCCCTGCATTTGGACCCAAACACTTCGATCTCCTTTTTTTTCCTCAGTTCTAATCCATAGTTATGTCTGTGATGAGTTTCCAATTATCTATGGAGAAGTGGCTATATGGACCTGCACTCACTGTGTAATCTTATCTGGACAACCAAAGTTACCATAAGCTGTTATTACACTTAAACTGTTACTCTTTAATCAAGATGCAAAAGCACTACGGCAGTTCCATTGCCTTGTCTACACAAAGATTGTTATGAATGCCATTTTCCTGTCCAGTGTCCTCTTATGGATGCACATTACAGATGTTCTCTGAACTTGTCACCTGTTGTTTGCTCACGCAAATGTCAAAAATATCAAAACTTGGCTCACAACGTCTTGTTAGAAATATCACCTGACAAAACAACCACGCTTTTGTCCGGTGAACTTGAAGTATTTGGTAGGTGTACTCGCTAAAATGTCCAGTGCGCACATATTGCACAAAGGACTGCACTGAGTCCGTATAGGATGGGGTCATTACAAGACTAAATTTAAACATATAACCAACCATTTTAAACCCAGCTTGAGCCAACTGTTTTGAAACTTTGAATCCACACATATAGTCCAGACATAAATGTCAGACATAAATAGTGACATGTATAAAAGATCTGACTGGACGTGTGTGCATAAGAACAGCTTTCTGGAGCTTACTGAAAGCAGGAATCCACCCTAACTGGTTGAGTGTTGGTTATCCACCTGAAGAAAACCAGTTTTACTGACTGCTGCTGGAATGTGACTGTTTATAAATGTGAAATAAATATGTTTTAATAGTTTAGGTTTCTTACCTTTTAGATAAAGTGTATGGATGATTCTTTCATTTGGGAGACTTGTACATAACATGTTATAAATTCATATTATTAATACTTTGTTACAAAATAATAATATGATGTATGGCATCACTAAAAAAAACAGTAACAGTAACAGTAACAAAGCAAACGGAACATGGATCAGAATCAATCCAGGCCTGCTGATGAACAGGTAGGTCAGGTGCAAGTCTCTAGAAGTCAGAAGTCACTTTTCTGGGATATGGACAAAGGTCCAGATCAGAGCCTGCTGATGAACAGTCCAGACTTCAGGTCAGGTCCATGATGGAAACATGGAGAGTAACAGGCAGAACAGTTACAGAATCAAGCTGACAGTGTGTTCAGATGCACAATGGAATTTCCATTAAGAAATGTAAGAACTTTAAGAAAGTCCAAGCTGCATGAACTTTTGAAGCAAGACCTGAACCAATCACAGAGCTAAGACCCAACCAGGATTGGGTAACAGAAAAAACAGAAGCTCAAACATGTGCTGAGGCTTATTAAGACCAAAATAAAGCTAAGCTAAACTGAACTGATCCTGCACCTATCTCGTCTCAACACTGATCCTTTGTAGCAGGTGTGACAGTCAGGTACCCAAGGTGAGGTGAGGCTGGCATGTCATGGAGCAGAAGCACACAGGTGCAGACAGGGAAAACTGCCAATTAAACTCAGATTAAGAAGACAATAGGAAAGACAGGAAAAGAGAAAGAGGCAAACAGGGCACAAGGCAGAAAACGGTCAGTAGGGACTGAATTCTAACAATTTTGCCGTTGTCGCCACCCCAGCCTTTAAAACTCCTCTGCTCCAGTAGAATGATACAAACCATGTTGGGCTAATTGGTTTCTCTAAAGTGGGTGTGACTGTGTGTGTGTGTGTGTGTGCTCTACGATGGTCTGGCGCCCTTGCGTCCAGAGTTGCCGGGTGGCCTGTGACCCCGTGTGGATTAAGTGAGAGATAATGGATTGATAGGTGGATGGATGGATGGATGGATGGATGGATATGCATAGTTAGAGCCATCATTAAAACTTTACTTTTAAAAGTGCTTGTTTTATAGTTAAAACTTAAAATTTCACAGATGGTAGGTACATAATTATTTTTGAAAAGGTATCAAACTCAAAATAAATTAATTCCAAAGGAAATAAAACCAGAACTTGGTAGCAGACTTTGAATTTTACCCTACCACACATTTGGCTGTTTCTATGCATGACTGGGTACTGATTATCTGAAACTGTGTCCACAACAGGTAACAAGAACACACCGAGAGGCTCCAAGGACTCCACCATGTCCTGCAAATATAAATATTTTAACATCCAAGCTCAAAAATATCAGAGAGCGTTTCCCAGTGCAAACAAACGATTGCTTTACGTATGTGCCCCTGGTGTCTGTTGTGGCTCAATGCTGGGAAGTGTTTCATTTCTTGTGCGTCACTGGCCAACTTTCCAGCAATGTTTTTTTTCAACCTTCATCAAGGTACAGTGGACAGAGGGACGTTCAGAGGATGCCAAGGAGGCCAATGTTGCTGCTAGCCCAACATTTCCCAAATATTAATCCAAGACTACTGAAACCTGAGCCGGTATACCACCCTTTTATACTGGTTACAATGCACGGACAAGTTCTTTTCCGCTGCACAGTGAAGCAGGGTGTGGTACCGTTTCAAATGTTTCATTACGCATGTGGTCACTATTTCCACTGGCACATGACCTGTTCTATACCCAATTACATGTTCTCAATCTGGTTACCCTCCTTTTCTGTAAAGTGAGAATACTGACACAAGGGTGGAGCTATCAATACTTACAGACCATTAAATATGTCACAAACTTCAATTTAACCATAGCCATGTGAAATGGTGTTTCAGCTCGTTGTGAATCTCAAATGATTTCACACAAGCATGTGCATAAGATGTATAGATCATTATGCCACCCTGCTTACCATAGAACAGGTTGGTGGACCCTCTTATGCCAGCGACTCGTTCATGAAGCTCCAGGTTTTCATTCAAAACCAACAGGTGATGCACCTGACAGCCATAGATGTTTGATGCATGCTGACTAAACCAGTAGAATCAGACATACAGGTATGTATCCATTGGCGACCACATACACACTTAAAGTATCACACAGTCTTTTTTGGCTACTCTAAACTAAATATAAAGGTCAATTTTGAAATCTGCTTACAAATAATACGTTACTACTGACAACACGACTGGAGTGAAATGCTACCGCGCATCTACTGCGATATATATATCACTACTGCCATCACATCTGAAACCTAAACTGTTACAGACATGCTAAACCTTTTGTTTAATTTACAGATATACTCAATAACTATAGATAATATAATAAAGTAATTTTATGATGCTGTCTATGGGAAAGTTTTAACACTGTATCACCTCTAAGAGGAGATAGAAGAACCAGAAACAAGCAAAAAAAAATGCTTGTATAGATAATATTAGGAACAACACGGAAGAACAGTCCGATGAAAGAGACTTTACGATGTCATATTATTTAAAAAGGCCAATCTCAAGTTGAGCAAGCCTAGGGCAATAGCGAAAAGGAAAAACTCCCTAAAAGTAGAAGGAAGAAACCTTGAGAGGACCAAGACTCAAAAAGGGACCCGACCTCCATGGGTGGCCTAAATGTTAATTAAGTAAATATTTAAAAGTATATTAAAGTAATAGTAACATTAAGTAAGTAATGCAATGTAAATCAGTATTAATTTGTAAGTTAGTAATAAAAGAAGTAAGAGAATAGATTTTATAATCAGTCCTCAGCGGGAGGTCCTTGAAGACACATCGTCTCTTGGAGGTCCTTGGGGGCACATGCGAACAAGTTTATATAATCACAGGTCAAGGAGACTATACAGGTAGTCTGATAAACAGAGCGGTACTACTGACAATAGGACAGGCACATACACTTACAAACACCATTTACAGCTTGTTACAAATACGTAGAAAAAATAGCAGTGATTTGCACAAAAAGTCAACACATCAACCAAGTTAGGACTGTGTCTAGTCCAAAAGTGAGCTAACAAGCATATGAGCCCACAATTAATAAGATGGTCGTCAAGAAATGTATGGTTTATATTATGACTTTGTGTTAGTGAGTTGTTGCAGAGCTCAGTAATTTGAAACAGTGTCCACAAACTATAAAACAATAGTATATAGTGTTGGAATACTTACACCAGTAGCATGCTACTTGCTCTAAAGCACAGTATTGCATACTCTATAAGGGGGCTGTGGGAGGATGATCTTAATGTTTCAAGCTGGGGAGAAGAAATTTAGAGAAGAAATCTGATTGTTACAGCATTAACCCTTATTTGCATATGAGCCATTCCATCGAATGGGTGCCATTTCTGTGCCCAACACATTACATTACATGTATAGATAATGAATGTAATCAAATATAAAAACATGTAACATAAGGCACAGTTTCCACACGATGCAATCGCAAATGTAAGGTATATCCGATTAAACATTACAAAAACGACACAGAAAACTGGGAAATGGCATTTATTAACCCCATGTCTGTGTGGGTTTACTCTGGGTACCCCGTTTTCCTCCCACAGTTAACTGATTACTTTAAATTGACATTGATTTGTGTGTGTATATATATGACTAGTCTTAAGACCTTGAGTATGGATAGAACCTTGTGCGTGTGTCGCTAAGATGGCCACTGATGCTGATAGCGACGTTAAAGAAGCCAAATAAATGTAAAAAAACAAACCAAAAAATGTGTATCTTATAGTATTTTTTACAATAAACAAATACCAAAAAATGACAACAGGTCAGTAAGTTGAGATTGACCTTCTAAGACATAATTACAGTATCATAAAATATATGGGAAAGAAACTAACTTTTGGTCTCCCTATGGTCTTCCCATGATACTACTTTCTACTGAACATATAGCATGACTTGATTTTCAGAAGTCAGAATATGTTAAGAGAACTGGATAACCAGACTGACTGAAAGCCTGGGGACATGACTAAAATGTGTACTTTAAAGTTCAAATAAAAAATGCAAGCAACAAAAAAATATTGAAAGGCATGTACGAGACATGGAGTGACACAACAGCTTTAAGCATTATATTTAATTATAAAGTGAAACCTTAGAGACCGTTTCCCAATTGTCTATGTCGTTTTTGTAATGTTTAAGATGAAATGCCTTTAAACTTGTGGACACTGTGCTTCATATTATGTTTATTATATTAATTATCTATACATGTAATGTCATGTGCTGGGGAGAGAAATGGCACCCATTCATTGGAATGCCTCATATGTCAACAAGGGTTAATGCTGTAATTCAGTCCGAATAGCAATCAAACCGTATTGTAAAAAAAAATAGAGGGGAGATACAAAAATGTCAGCATTACAACTTTCCTAATTACACAGGTCCATAGGTTGCAAATTTCTGGAAACAAACAATATCATACTGCAGAAGTACATGCCAAACCCCAGTGGCAGTCATCCGAGTCTGGTTTACACCAGGCAGATTTACACTGGGTCTAGATGAACACTGAGGTTTCGCTGTGCAGTGTTTAATTAACTTCTTCAAATAAATATAACCCATTACCGAGGCAGTATCTCTAAATATCAATCAGAGTGACTGCTCGTTATCATAACGAATGAGGACCACCCTAGAAGAACCATCATCAACGTCGCCACAATGCATTCAGCGAATCGCTAGATGACTGGTTGTCTGTTCAGTGTTTGGAGCCAGGCTGATGGGGGCACACGCTATCTGTTGCATGAATCATTTCATTTGGAATGGGTCTCGTTCTCTCCCCCAGTGGGCCAGTCTATCTTTAATAAACAGTGTAACCCTGCACTGGGTAAACATGACGGGAGTGTATACTAAATATTTCCGCGATGGCGGGAGTGGTATTTTACAGTACTGTTTTTGTGTACTGTATGAGCTGAAAAGTTATTCTTATGGATTATGGGTTTAGATACAATGACAAGACTGACCAAAAAGATTTATGAATTTGTCCTTGTGCTCTGTTCTGTATTTATTCATGTTCACTCACACACACGCTAACCAGACAGTTAACTGCCACTAACTAGCATTGATCAGAGGTGGACATTAGCATGACTACAACATCCGTTGGCTTCATTTTTCTTTTGCTGTCCTTTGTGTTAGCAATTTCTTTCACAATAGCACGTCCTGCCCTTAGCACAGAAGGTCTGTCAGCTAGCTTACAGCTAGCAATGTTGCAAAGATTAGACAGACAATTTCAGCATTTCAGGCTGTCCCAGATTGTTATTAACACTAATTTTATGTTTACGGCATTTAGCAGAGAGACTCACTGATACAGTCTTACAAATCAAGCACTGGTGGGTTAAGGGTCTTGCTTAAGGACCCAACTGTGGCAGCTTGGCAGAGGTGGGAATTGAACCTTGGGCCATCAGGTCCAGAGTCCAGTGCCTTAACCGCTAGGCTACCGCAGTCCGGAATTTACAGTTATGACATGTAGCAGATGCCTTAATTCAGAACTGCGTACAATTAATACAATCCTACAATCCAAGCAATTGTGGGTTAAGGGCCTTTGCTCAGGGGCCCAACTGTGGCAAAGGTGGGATTTGAATCCTGGACCTTCTGGTCCATAGTCCGGAACCTTAGCCACCTGGAACCTGGGCCACCAGTCCCCAGATCATCGAGTCATAGTTTCTTTTTGGTATATGAGCACTTAATGTGAGCTCAAACCCCTCTAAATGGACCCACAAACTAAACACAGACCACCTACCGAGGTGGCACAAAGTTTGCTTGTGGGGTTTTGGGGAGGTTCAACTCAAAATTCAACTAGGCATTCCCAATTTGGGATTGGCTTTAGAGGATAATCTAATATTGTAAAGCTGCTTTGAGATGATGCTCCATTGTAAAAAGTGCTATATAAATAAATCTGACTTGACTTTACTTGATGTGTTAATAATTTTGGGCAGTGTATATTGTGCATGGGTTTCTGTTGTGAACTATTCATTAGCTTATTATTATTATGTTTCATATTGCCCCACTTGTATTTAAGATACAGATCCAATCACATCTGGATATATGGTGGGTAAATCACTTACATAGCTTTCTCCAAAAAAGAATAGGATTTTTGGATACAGTAAAATAGTTCCAATGTCAGGCTAGAAAGCGGAGACAAAAATTAATTAGTCATTTAAGTAGGATAGTACTACTATCCAGAGTGTCTTAGAACTGATACTGGGTTACAGGTCTTACTTAAGGATCGAGGATTAAGAGGTGGAACTTCTGGTCCATATCCCCTTAGTACATAAATACATGTGAAACAACCAGAGCAAGAAGGGAATGTAAATAAGGCCAAAAATAAGATTTTAGCAACAGAAATGAGGCATTAGTTGATTTATTCATCAGCATAATTAATCTCAGCCATGCTTGCCTCCTCTAACATTTGTAGCATTTCCCATCAACTTTCTCTCTTCTCTTTTGATTCATACAAATACCAGTGCTAAACAACATCAATATAAAGACTAGCGTGAATATGCTACCCTTAATTCAATGCAAAACAGCTGGGGCTTGTGTTCCAAAGGATTGTGGTGTGAACAACAAGTGAAAAGAAAGAGAAAGAGAATTAGTTTGCTTACAATTTTGATGGGCCCATGTGCATTGTAGCCTCAGTTGCCTGTTATTTGCAGACAGGAGGGGCACCTGGTGTGGTCTTTTGCTCCTTTATTATATCTGCTTCAAGGTTCGTAGATGCTCTTCTGCATACCTCAGTGTAACAAGTGCTTTTTTGAGTTACTGTTCTATTCCTAGCAGCATCAACACGTCATTTTAACCTAATGAACTGTCCTCACTTTCTCTCAATTTCTTTTTTTCGTACCATACTCTGTATGTCACTTAAATCACCTTTCTTCCCCATTCTAATTCTCGGAAAGACTGTCAGCACATTGTGTTGATCATTTCTACATGCCTGAATGCATTTAGTTGCTCTCATGTGACTTGCTGATAGGATATTTATATTAACAGTTGAACAGGTGTACCTAATGGAGTGGCCACTATGTGTGGATCCTGCAACTGGATCCTGGACCTCAGTCGGTTCGGATCGGTACCAACACCTCCAGCACCATCACGCTGAACACCGGAACTCCACAGGGCTGCGTGCTCAGTCCACTGCTGTTCACCCTGCTGACTCATGATTGTGTAGCGATGCACAGCTCAAAC
>JAUZST010006196.1:0-15030 GCA_034779995.1 Parotocinclus haroldoi
GCTGACGGGGTGCGCTCACGCAGGCCTAACTTTGTGCCGCTTCTGAAGAAGAAGAGCTCTGAAGACGTGGTTCAAATACGATAGATAGATAGATAGATAGATAGATAGATAGATAGATAGATAGATAGATAGATAGATAGATAGATAGATACCAAATGTTGTTTGAAGGACTGAGTTTTGGTATACTCTCTGGACCAGAGCCACAAAAAGTACCAATGATGATGTAAAATTCTAAGTTAGATGTTAAACAAATTTTATGCATCTTTGTTGTTCTTTTGCAACAGGTGTTTTCAGGATTTGGAGTCACTCACTGTATCACATTAATCCTGATCCAGTATTACTCTGAGTACATCACTGCAGACTCAACTTCAATGTGGTGGGACTACATCTTGTTTTCTGTGTTTCATGTACAGATTGTAAGTTACAGTCACTTCATTTTGCCACAGTGCAGCTTTCAGAGCCATGCTCTAAAATTCATTCAGATATTCCTATTTTCCCAGTGCACATTTATATCATGCATGCAGTAATATATGTTCGCATTGACACGCCTATGATGTTTTCATTTTGTCTTCCTCGTAATATGCTTGGTTCACATTGTATTTTCACACCAATACAGCATATTAATATAGCAAGATGCAAACATAGCCAAAATTCATGAATGTGTCACTGTTAATCATACTCGGCAAGGGCCGTCACCTCCGTCCCTCCCGTTGCCATTAATCTCACTCAGCTCCATCTCCAGCAGCCATGCACAGCACCTGGATTCTCATCATTATGAACAACGATGGACGGCAATGTGTGTATGTGTTTGTGTGTGTGTGTGTGTGTGTGTGTGTGTGTGTGTGTGTGTGTGTGTGTGTGTGAGCGTGTTTGGGTGGGGGAGTTGTGTGGCTGGGGTCTTCAAGGCTGGTGCTATATTCATCTCCTTATTGAAAGTGACACTCTGAGAAATAAAGGCCTTGTTACCACTATGAAAACTATTTCACGTTTGCAGATATGGTGATTACGTGTTGAGAAACAAAGAGGGTAATCTAAGCCTCGCTAGAGCTTTGAGCTTGTTGTGCATCAATGTTCTCAGTCAGGAAGAAATTAGATTCAGATTCAAGGTCTAAGTTGATGGCTGTGACTTTTGTCTGTATTTTTCTGAATAAATATAGAAATAGTTGAAGGAAAAGAAGGTTTAAGTTTACCCTTAACAGATCTTATTTCATGACTACCAGGTTCCTTTCAAAGAAAGAACTGCTACGTAGAACCGATACGTTTTGCCTCTTTCGTTCAGAGCTAATACCAGCAGAATCAGGATGCAGGTCAGTGTATGTTCCATTCGTATAATGTGACTGCCCTGAGTAAATACACTTAACAGGCCACGAAGGAGCAGACAAATAAAAGGCTTGAGTGTGTGAAAGATCGACGCACATTACTATGGGGCTTCTGCACCTCAGACCTCTCTTGATAAGCTTTTCCATTGGCATTGTTCTGAAGAGATAGAAGCCACTGAAATGAAATCTAAAGGCTGAAAGAACCAATTCTCTCTCTCTTTCTCCCTCTCTCTGTGAGCTTATCTATGATAAGGACAGGGGAAAATGGGTATGCTGAGAGAAAATCCTAGGTCAGCCACCTCCCTCTCTCACTCCGTTTCTATTTAAGCTGACCAGTGACAGACATCCCGGTATCTACACCTTGCACATGACTCAAAAGTATTGTTTTTCCATAATCCTACCAAACACCCATGTACACAGTACAGCAGATGAGCGAGTTGTCAGTTGCATCCCTGCAGTCTGGAAGACCAATGCAGAGAACGCGGTGTGTTAGGCGTCCAATAACCAATTTTCTTTAAGCCTGATATGCCTCAAACAGTGTACGGAACCCGTTTAGGACCATTTACCAGTCTCGCCGCCCTCCCTTGCTCTTCTTCCATCACTCCTTCAGTGCTGCCTGCCTCTAGCAAGTGCCACCCAGGAGAACTGTTCTCATTAACCTTTTGCGCCTCTACTCAGTGCAGTTTAAAGGCAGAAAAATTCACCCCTCATGTCAGATCGATTCTTTCCATGCCCTCATGCTGGTTACTGTTCAGTCTGATAGCTCCCATTTCTCTTTTCTCCTCCATTTGAAGTAGTTCAGAAGCATATTCTTCTGTGTTATATTTAATGTTTCAGATGTATACATGGCTTTGTTCAGCATTTTCCTTCTCAGCGTATTGGGATCGCTGTTTAAACAGGACAGCTAGCAGACGGAGCAGCCCTACAGCTAAATATGATGCAATTCCCCATAAGCTATGCCAGCACATGTCAAGTGTAATAATGAGAAGCTGAAATGGAAAAAGATAAAATACAAGCTCTACAACACATAGCATACCCAGTTAACCTATATAATAGCCTGTAAATCATGCCAGGTTTTTTCACAATTACTTGGGGATACATCGGCTAGTATAGAAATTTTAATTTGAGACTTCATACTGAAACTTGTGTTGATCTGTAATAAATGCAAGCCAGTTTACTAGCAGCTAGCCAGTCCACTCTGGGAACCACTGACCTTTCAGCTGTGCTAAAAAAAACACCAGTCAGTCCTAACATTAAAACCACTGACATCTGAATATCATTGGCAGTGTGAACTCTGGACAACGTTCTTCTGGGAACCTGCTGGGTCCTTGCATTCATGTGGATGCTTCTGTAACACGTATCATCTACCGAAACATTTCTGAACACCCCTTCATAGCAAAAGTGTTCCCTAACAGCAGTAGCCTCTTTTTGATGCACACTGTCATATTGCAATGTTTGAATATTTGCAATTTAGGAATAGTCCGTGGAACATGACAAGGAGTCCATGATGCTGAATTTGCCTACAAATTTGTGGGAGGTGCCGGACAAACAAAGCCGGTCTTGGCAGCACAACATGAGGCACAATATTAGGTAGGTTTAATGTTATGGTATATCAGTGTAAATATTATTATTGGTTACATAATAATCATGTAAATCAGGCCTGAAATAAACAAAAATGTCTGAGGTCTGTGCTGTCTTCCTCTCTGCACAATTTGTGGGGTGCTTCCATTAGGGGGGTTGAAAACGTTTGTTGTATTTGTACCAGACATGGCTGTTAATTAATGATTAACTTTTGTTACTAGCATTTCCAAACTGACCCATGCAATTAGCGCATTAATTGTTGTGAGCTGGACTAGCAAATAGAATAGCACCTGGTTGTTAAATTAGCTTGGCATTTGATTTCAATACATTTCCAGCTGTAATAATAAAATGTGATTAGTATGACATTACTTGTGGTCTCTGTACATGCAGATAATGGAAACATCTGAATCATATACAACGTAAAATCATCATATCGCCTGCTAATGTATAATAGTATGCAAATAGTGACTTAACCAAAATGAGTAAAGCTCTTCTTTTTTATTTGAGGTATGCCTTAAATTCATATAAAATAATCTGTAACTATAAAGAAATATAGGTTTGTTACAAAGTAAGCAACAGAAAATAATGACAGTATATATCAATAATTAGATAGGGAAATAGCACTTGGGTCCCTATGGACATGCAAGCCAACGTCACTGATTAAACGTTTGTTAGCTGGTTAAATAGTGGCAGAACATGGGGTATTTTTAATATATTATCATAATATCTTAAATTAAAATTTATATTATATTATATTATATTAATGCTTAAATGTACATTTTGTTAGTTTATTATTATTATTATTATTATTTCAACTACTAATAACAAGAAGAAGAAGAAGAAAAAAGATTTTTCAATAGGGACTATTGTAAATTAATGTCTTCAGTTCGATTTTTTAAACGCTCAGAAACTGTACCAATTACGTAAAGATATTTTTCAAATAGAGGCTGACTGACAAATCTTTGTCTACAGTCCAACCACTTAACAGCTTAATAAGACAGACCAGACCTCCAGGGAACACTCTGGCCAGCAGCATTCCTCTCAGATGGACATGCTGACAGAGAAAATAACATGATAGCCTATTAATTACCCCATCCATTCTGCTCTAAGCTAAAGCAGTGGCTCGTCTACAAACCGAGGAACATTTCTCTCACCTAACCCTTCAAGGCTTCAAAGGGAAAGTCCAGACCAAACCTGTAATTAGGTGCCTGACAGAAGAAATGCAGCATTTCAATACCATCTACTGCTTTAGGTAGGCTAACATCTCAGTGTGTGCAGCAAGTCAATCGAAACTTGTTTCAAGCAAATAGGTTACTTCAAGGTTATTACGGGATGAGGAAAGTGATTTCAGTGTTTGAGTCAAAGTTCAGACTAAGAGAGACAAGTTGGTCCCACTATAAAAATGTCAAAATGATTTTGCAGCACACCTCTGTATCGTCATGTCGCAATGCAATCTGTTCTATACTGAGGTTGATTGACAACAAAGATTAAATAAATAATGCATAATTTAAAAAAAGAAAAACATGGTATATCATTTATTATGCTAAGAGGAAAAACAAACAACAAACTGTTGCTGTTTCAGTCATTGGAGTAATTTGTTTCCTTCATTTTTGTAATTGTAATTAAAACAGAGTGGCTGAGAGCCGAGTGTACGGTGCAGGCTGGCAACATGGGCCCTTCCATCTCTCTTCTCTTATCAATTAGTGTAAGAATAATATTGCTCCCTTGCTGCATGAGCCATTAGCATTTTGATTGAACATCTCAAACACAAAGTGGCAAGGCTGTTTAATGCCACAGGATTGTCTCTTACTGTTTTGCGTTCCACATGGTTCTCCACTGGGGCCTGTTACTTTCATCTGAATAAAGCCTCTGATTGGGGGGTTCAGGGGAGGGGGTTGTAAAACATGGCAGGGAGAAAGGGGGTTTGTTGATTCAAAAGAAACTCTTAAAAAAATCAAACAGGAGATGTTTGAAGTGTTCAAAGTATGGTCTGCTACCTTCAGAGAGACAAAGAAAAAAAGAGTCTGGTACACCAGTGGTCTTTTGAAACTATTGGTATACTGAGGATCCTATTTCCACACCAAGATTCTTAAGAACAAACTTTCCGAACACACATGCAGTGAACAAATACCTCCAATGGAGAACAAAACAAAGCAAGAGAGCTCTTTTATTCTTAGCTTAAGTTTTAAGGTTTTTATTCTGGGTTTTCAGTGTTTTCACACCCATAATGACAAGAAGCATTTTGGGAGCTCCAAACTCCAACTCTAACAAATCAAATCTACGTTCAGACTTCTTCATCGCATTATGCTTTATACACCTCTGCTCCTAAACAGTTACAGAAGCATGAAACGTGAAAACCCGTACAGGGAGTTTTGTTGCTGTGGTGGTGTTTTATTGTTTTATTGTTATGGTGAATCTAACAAATATGCACCACCCACAAAAGGATCACGCTGAATTTGAAATTTATTTTCCACCGACCTAAAATCAGTGGGTTTAGAACCAGAAACAAAAAGCAGATAATTGCAAGTAACAATATACTGGAAATAATTAGACCATGTGCTTTTCTAAACTAGGACAATACTCAAAGCTTGAACTGTGCGATGTGGCCCAGACACAAAGCCGAACCCATTCAACAGCACCATTTCATACACCATTTTATAAAACAAGTAGCTGTATTCATGGGTGGCACAGTGCTTAGTGCTGTCCCCATACAGATTCAGAAACTCTCATTTAATCCCACCTGTGGAGTGCGAATATTTCCTTTGAGTTCCTCCCACATTCCAAACACATTGCTGCCACCTTGGTCCTGGCCCTGCTACCCTGGTCCTGAGCTGCTGCATAGCCAACCCATGAACCACCCCCCATATCTCCAACACCCAAAATTGGATTCAAGTTAATATGGAAAGTAATTGACTGAACTATTTGATCAATATATATATATATATAAATCCAATATATGTTAAATTGAATACACTACAAAATCAAGATATTTCATGTTGAATCATTTTGAATTTGATGCCTGCAACCCATTCCCAGAAGGTTGGGACAAGGGCAAGTTTACCGCTACTTTACATCATATTTCCTTTTAACAGCACTCAATAAGCATTTGGGAACTGAGGACACTAATTGTTAAAGCTTTGTAGGATAATTCTTTCCCAGTTCTACTTGATGTAAAACTTTAGTTGCTTAACAGTCAGGGGTCTCCGCTGTTGTATTTTGCACTTCATAATGTGGCAAACATTACGTGCCGTTACAAAGCTACAAAGTGGATTTGTATGGTAAGTGTAACTGATCAAATGTTTCAGTCAATTACTTTCCATATTCACTTGAATCCAATTTTGGGTGTTGGAGATATGGGGGATGGTTCATGGGTTGGCTATGCAGCAGCTCAGGACCAGGGTAGCAGGGCCAGGACCAAGGTGGCAACATCGTCTTTGGAATGTGGGAGGAACCCAAAGGAAATATTTGCACCCAGCAGAAAATTGTTGAGAAATGTTTCCCCTTTTTCTCAAATTGCTCATGTAGTTGTTCAAAAAGTGGTGATTCTCACACACTAGTGTGTGTTGTTCTGGTGAGTGGATAAAACACTGTGTTCACTCACTGTGAACCCTATTACACAACTCAAAGACAGTAGGTTGCTGCACAGTTTGCATTAGCCATCCTCTAATCCTTTATCAGTGCTTACAGGATACTGATGCCTGGACATTTTTGGTTGGTGGACTATTTTTTGTCCAGCAGTGACATCCACTCCTACCAGCACAACACACTAACACACAAACACAACATCAGTTGTGCTGAGAATGATTCATCGCGAAAACGCCTGATTGGTGCAGGTCCAGCAGACAAAGTATGTTGAGAAACACAGAGTCTGGTACTAAAGAACTGTATGGTGTGGAATTGTGCAACCGTATGTCAAGTGGACAGTGGGTGTAGAAACAAGAAGGTGTAACTAATAAAGTAAAGGGTGACTGTAAACAGACGTACATACCTTATATTTAACCCATCTGTGCATTTCATTAGTTTTATCTATGGACATTCTACACCTGGTGTATACATGGGTCCTCCTATAATACAACACCAAGCAGTATGTCAAAGTAGGGTATGCTGTGTCATATGCACTATCAGCTATAAAGTTTTTGTACTGAAACTGCAACTTTTAGCATCAGAGTCCATGTCCAACGAAAACGCATGCTTTCCGTTTCCTGGTATTTACAGTTCTGGCTCCTATAAAAGGCCACCACAGAGTTCTGAAAAGATTCTAGTAAGATAATCCATAACAATGACAGCAAAATCACAGTGGGCTCCTTTATTTCCAGTGTCGACCTCAAAACAAATAAGGCACAGATCCAATCCCTGCTTTCTACTTTCTCGAGGAAAATATCAAAGCTTTGTGCGTACATGTACGCGTGTATGTCTGCTTTTATGAGTGTGCGAACTGTGCTAGAGGATGCATTGTGAAGGTGGTAAAATGATCACAGGTATGACAGAAGACATTTTGCAAAGGAAGAGTGCATTGATCTTTTTCTTCTGTGCTCTGGAGACACGTTGTAATGCTAGTGTAAAATACTCTTGCTACACACACTCTGGAGGGGTACAAGAAGACAGGGATCAATGTGGTAAAATAGTACATACACCTTGAAAATAAACTGCAACGAAATAATCCATTACACCAGTTTTGACCCGACTGTAGCTCCATTCCAGCTTGTGTTAGAACATCTATCGCTCACCAATGACCTTTCAGACAAAAGAACAATCACAACTTCAGACACACACATACACATATCAAACTATACCTTATTTAATTCATAAAGCTTTCATAAAACATATTAAAACATATGTATAGTCTAAGCTCCGCATGTAAATTTATTTGAATTGTAGTCACAATGGTGGAGGGAAAAGATGGAACTGTAAACTGCAGATGTTTAGAGCCAGTGAAAGAAAATGATATTTGGCTATCCATGTGACAACACCTTTAGTGCCTTTAGCAAAGGGAGTTAACACAGGGGGGTGGGCTAAATAATGCATGAACCAATGAGATTGCCATAAAGTAATTATTTGCATGGCGGTTGTGGTGGAAAGTCATGTGACCTCCAAAGCAGCTGGTTATTACCACTGTTTTATTATTTATCAAAACCATTTCACATCCAAGAGGCCAGGCTTTCTGTACAGCTGCTCCCTGTCTACCCCCTGCCTCGCCAACTCACGACCCCCCGCCAATCACACTGCCTGCCAACCGGGTAAAGGCAATCACAAATAAGCCAGCCAATCACCAGAGGGAAGAATTTTTTTTTAGCTCCGTCAATGGCTAGAAACTAAAGGTCAGAAGTGTCAATCAGTCCAGGATATTTCTAGAAGATTGAGCAGTTTATGGAGGATTAGTGAGTGAGTCAGTTCTCAGGATGAACCGTTCACAGGGGACAGCATTATGCAACACCAGAAAACAGCATGCAGACCTTCCAGCCAGTAATTCAGCCTTTTCTGTCATCCTGTCATTTCCATAGACATATGAACACTGTCGAAAGTTTCCTTCATCAAAAAGACAAATATATCAAAGCTTACTCAACTAAAACCCATACAAGCTGAAAACACTTGACACAAAGCCTTTGCAATATTCAGGAGCAAATTAAACAACACATTGCCAGGATGGGGTACATTACAAACATTTGCTCTGAATGCCTGCTAACTCGGGGCTGAGCTTTTAGTTAATGATAATTAATGATAATTAGACATTACACATTTATCAAGCACTGTGTGTGACGGACTCTCAAAGGTATTACTTTGGTACATCAAGTGGGGGAGGGGTGGGTTACTGTTGTCTGTTGATATTTACCTTTCTAATAGGGCACAAGTAGAATGTGTAATGTACCTAAATGACTAGGGGATGTTTTAGATTCTTAGAAAATAAATGAAAGAAAGGAAATGAAGAAGACACAGTACTTCAATGGTATGTAAACTTGCAATGACTGAATACTTTCACTCAGTAGAAGACAACATCTATTAGAATAATTAGTACTAGCAGGTCATTCACATTTACAAAATGAGAGCAATCTTTTTTGTGCCCGAAAATGAAAATGGGTATTTTGCAGTATGGCCTATATTTGAAATCGTACTCATGCATGGCCACATTGTTGATCATAAATGAGAAGGAAGCTTGTCTTCAGGTTAACAATGCACAGATTATTACCCCGCTAATGTCACTGAGTGATTTATGAGGTCTTTTAAGACAAGTGTATCTACTCCTCTGAAAAGAAGCCCATTTGACACGAACTGAAAGCTCCTTTTTCCCCTAGCATTGTGAGACTGAATAATGCAGCGGACATCATCTGAAGCATGAAACACGACGGCATCATCACACCCATTTCTCCTTTCCGAGCACCCGTGGCAAACCCCCGCAGTGCTTAACCTCTGGAAAAGGCAGCATTCAGGACTCTATGAATGCTGATATGCTGCGTACTAGTGCGCTCCCCTCCTGCTATGCTCATATAGGATTTGTTCTTTCTGAGAGGAGCGCTTTTCAAGGTTACAAATTGAGAATCCGGGAGCATTTAAAGAGTTAGTAATTCTCCACACAGCTAGTCGCTTGTTTCTCGTAACAGTTTTTTTCCTTCTCGTTCCAGAATTTGGATATCGCTATCAGCTCATTCTGGATTAAGAAGGCTACATTCATTTCTAATTACAAAAGTAAGTTATGAAGTCACATTAATATAAGTAAGGTCCAGGGATGCCAGATACTAAAATAAGTAGTAGGTCAGCAAACTCAGGCATTTGTTCTGCAGTAATGAGTCAATTCCATTGTGTTCCCTCTTGTCATGATATTTAATTTGGACTCTAAGAGGTTAAAAAGATGTTTTTCCCTAAAGTGCATGAAACACAGGGCAACTGTGCTCTCATGGCACCTAATGTATAAATGCTGCCTATGAACAAAACATGAGTCAAGACTGCAGACAACATAGGCTCCCCAAGGTGCAAAAGCACTCACACTTTGTCAAGAAATCATGAGTTCGAGCCCCAGTGTCATCTACAGCCCGAGGTCCAAAACAGCAAAGCTGGTCCTGCACTATTACTTGCATTTATTTCTGCCATGTCAATTACAAAGACTCTCTCCCAATGGTATTAAAATGATTTCAATATGTGGCTCTTTGTATGTACTTTAGCTATTAGTATTAGCCAGAGCATGTTGAGAGTGTTCTCGCTAACTATGATTAGGCCATAGCACGACATTCATATGAATGCAGAATTTTCAAAGATTACACAAAAAGATCTTTCTTCATTAATATTAATGGAGGTAAAGTGTGTTATGCAACAGTAACATAGCATATAAATGATTCTTACTTTAGTGACAAGCCTATTGACGAACTGAAGCGGCAAATGACTGTGAACCAAGGCTTTAATTTTAAAGCCAGTAAGGTACGGTAGTTACAATAATAGAGTTTCAGATTAGAATATACTGTATATGAATTACAGAAAAGAATGTACTGACGATATAATGGCAGAGGACTGTGTGGTCTTAATATCTGCTGCTCCTTTCACTGAGAAAAACAAGTACTTTAAAAAATACTAGACTGCCATAACACACAGCCGATCATTTAGAAACAGCCCTCAGCAACTGAATTTGTTGGCCTTGCAGCAGATAAAAGCCAGGGTATTAAGCCTAAGCCTACTGCCTAATTAATAATATTTGCAGGAATCATGACAGACAGTTGAAAAGACAGCTTAACCAACATAATTTAACCATTTCATGATTTCAATGTAATTTTTCAGCTCTTCGGAGCGGAGACTACTTCACGAAAGCTTGATAAGTTTGCAACTGTACAAACCAAAGTTTTTATAGTAAAGTTTCTAGCAGCTATTCATACTAATTGAGTAGTCCGTCCCTGCCTTAGCCAGAACAGGTAGAAGCAGCTTCAGGCTCAAAAGCCCTACACTCAGCTGAGGAAAGAGGTGAGCAGCACTCTATATGACTAGTCAGCTAACATAATTGCAGGGGCTCATTATGAATTTATGTTTTTATTACTTTCTTTACATTTAAATATTTAAAAATAATTTTATCACTGAAATTATTTTCCATGCCCTGTTGCAAAACAAAAGCACATGCCTTTTAAGCTGGTTAAGCTGCTCATGCTGGTCTAGTGTTGGTTTAGCCAGTCAGCCCCAGGATGAAAGTGCTGATTTTCAAGCATAACATCATCCAAAACAAAACACATGCTGGTTTTGTTTTACAGACCTTTGTTGTAGGTTTGTTTAGGGTTTTATTGTAATAAAGATTCACACATGACATCATATTTCAAATTAACTCTGAAGAGGTTAGTGTATATTTATTACTGATTAACTGTAAGATAATTGAATATTAAAAAATGTCACCATTTAAGTTACATTTGAATATATAATTATATACTGCTCCCAAAGGTAGGGGGTAGTTTAAAATGAAATATTACGTGATGAATTATTTTTGTAAACAGTATAGTAAATATGGTCTTTATCACTTTTCTTATTAAGGGTATCAGTCTTACACCAAATAATGAATTCCACTGTAAACACAATGTTACGTTGTCAGGATTGGCATGGCCTGTGATGGTTGGGTGGTGTGATATCAATAGCGTATTTCAGCCCTGTTTATAACTACTGACAATTTGACAATATGTTATTATTCTCAATGGGATCTTGCTAACCTCTTTTGCTTGCCTCAGTCATCCCTGAGCTGGGTCTTTATAGATGTACGGAAAGGCATAAATGGAGTGTAATCATAACACATTAAGTTTCCTTTTATTTAGATTGCAAAAAGGTTCACCTAACTTGATTTAAAATAATAATCTATCAAATAAATTGAAAGAAACCCTTCAACCTTTAAGTGACTTTTTACACCCCTCACTTCTTTTGTGCCCAGGCCTTATGAAGGACATTTCACAAATTGCTTGGTGGGAGAGCCCAGTCTCTCAGCATTGTATCTGCTTACCCAGGCATCGTCTCCAATGGACCAGGATAATGAACTTTTAGATGTTCTCCATAGCATCACTGGAAATGACTCAGCAGCAAATAACACACTGTTTGTCAAGGACAATAGATTTGGCTCTTAGCAAAGATGGATTTATGACTTGCAGAACTACAACTTAATCCCTTCTACACAGTCCTATACTTTGAGCCTCTTAACAAAGGCTGCTTAACACACTATTTTATTTCATGGAACCATGGAGAAATCTCTCATTTAAAATGGCACCAAGGTAAAATGTGTCATTATCCATGATATTTTAATGACATTCCCCACTAATTGCACAAAGGTTCCTTCAAGGGGAGAAGATTTTAAATGCTAATATAATAGAATGGCGCAGCCCCTTTTTGAAGGCATGCCAGCAAAGGTGAGGGTATATCTAATTAGGTTTACTCAAGGCTCTGTGACAGTGAGGCATGCTGTATGTGAAGCACGTGGAAATTGCTGCCATTATACTGCAAAAGGCCAAAGCAAACTGAGCTAACCTTTGTGGATCTAAACGAGCTTCTGTGGATCAACACTGCTTATATTGTTTACACACTCACCGCTACATTATTGCCACACTTCCCCTCGCCATTGGCAGCAAATGGAAACCCTGGAGAGGTTAGAAGTAGAGATTAAGAGCAGCGAGAGTCAAAGACAGTGTCTCCATGTTTTTTCAATCTTCTCAAATTGTGTCAATTGTGCTTCATGACTTTGTGCACATGTTCATACACAAATACTCATTCACTTACGTATGTATTTTTTTTTTTCTCTACCAGCAGGATTTCACCTTTGTTGTGTTCCAAACCAAACGCTGCATGTCACCAAAGTACCAATTGTGTCACTACCATTTTACCATAAAGGGCAAATGGCATCTTACCAAAAAAAAGGCAACTACATAGATGTGGTTGGGAGATATTAGGTCAAAGAATGATGGTCATATCTAGGTCAATGTGAATGGAGTAACTTGGAGAGATAAGCAGGTGCTAGTCCTCCTAAGGCCTCATAGGTCAAAAGCAGTTCCTTAAAAGTGATGCAGTATATGAGTGAGAGCTAGTGAGGTTTAAAAGATTAGGTTTAATATGACCTCAGGGTCTGGTTTAAGTCAAGATACAAGCTTCTAAATATTCTATGCAGAATGTGGGCATTAGAAACATTATTGGTTAAGATACTGACAGTAAAATGATAAGGCAAATGGAAAAATGGGATCAAACTTTTCTACCAACCACCTACAGTGTATAAGAGAAATCACAGTAAAATAGACCTGACGCCAAGCATTTGCACATTAATATCCGCATAGTGTTGCCATGACGTGTTAAATGCTGCCACCACTTTTTATGCCCCATCCACTATATCATTTAAATTTTTGTGGGCATGCATGATCAAACCATAAAGTATAGAGTTCTTTTTTTTTTACAGTTGAAAAGTCGCCAAAGTCCAAAGGTGGTATCTCCAAAGTGAAGTGTCAAGTCCTTGTTTTATGATTATGAGTACACCTTCCAAGTACTGGGTAAGACTCAAAGCTTAATTCTTCATGGTATATATTCAACATGGTGCTTGAAATGTTCCTCAAAGATGTTGGTCAATGTTGACATGATAGCATCACATCTATGAAGCAAATCCCACATCCAAAAGGTGATCCATTGGATTGAGATCTGGTAACTGTGGAGGCTATTTGAGTACAGTGAACTCACTGTCATGTTAAAAAAAAGTCTGAGATTATTTGAGCTTTATGACATAGAAGATGGTGCACTGTGGGGAAATGATGCTCAGCTGGTAATAAAGGGCATGACGTTTGCAAGAAAATAATCCTCACCATTACACCACCAGCAGCAGTCTGAACTACTGATAAAAGGCAGGTTGATTCCATGTATTCATTTTTATTGACCTTATAATCAGAATGGCTAAAATCAAGACTCATCAGACCAGACAACATTATTCCAATATTCTAATGTCCAATTTTGACCTCTGTTGTCCGTTCTTAGCTGACAGAAGTGATACCCAGTATGGTCTTCTGATGCACATCTGCTCCAAGATGCTTCACGTTTCAACATTTAAAGATGCTCCTCTCTATTCCATGGTTATTTGTTATTTCAGTATTATTACAGTTCATTATTTGAGTTACTTTTGCCTTTCTACCAGCCTAAACCAGTCTGGCCATTCTATTTTGACCTCTGGTATCAGCAAGGCAATTTCCCTGTTCTGGGCCATTCTTTGTAATTCCTAGTAATAGCTGCACAATCACAGTAGATCAGCAGTTTCTGAAATAGTCAGACCAGCCCATCTAGCGCCAACAACTATGCCACATGCAACAACACTTAAATCACCTTTCTTCCCCACTATGATGCTTAGTTGCATTAACGAGCAGTTGCACATGTACCCAATAAAGTGGCCAATGGGCATATATGCCGTTATGTAGACAATGTAATATTACATAAAGTCTTAGACAAGAATTTTGTGCCTAAAAGGTATGCGCAGATTAAACAGTATCATTGAGCGCCTGATTCCACAAGTTTAAAACACTGCATAAAGACATGGTAAAGTTGCTACTCAGCTCACATAAAACTCAAATTAAAAATCCTTCAAGGTCAGCTACAGTGAACAACAACCAATTCCTCCTTTCCTCCTCTGCTCCCAAAATGTGAAATGTTTTGCTGTGCTGCAACTAATCGAGCTCTAATTGCCGACGGGGGGAGCTGGACAGTGAAGGGCATGGTGTTCTCTAAGAGAGCTCAACTCTGTCGGATTTTAGAGAGATGGGGTAGAGAGAAAGAGAAAGACAGTGGAAAAACAGTGAGGGAGAGAATCACTCTTCATCGGATCTCATCCTGTCAGGCCTCCTCTTTAGCTCAATCACTCCATCAGAGCTGCTTCTCTCCATGTTTAGAGCTTCCGATAATCACTCAGTAATCAGAGTAAACACAGAGGAACCGCATTTCAGAGTCAAGGCGCTTTATGTCTTAAACAGCCTTAATGTGGTGATTTGAATAGAAGGGAGGTTTAATGATGTGAGACTGTGAAGAAAGATAAATGACATCCATACACATAGCTGACAAATGATACTATTCTGATTCCTTTTATCCTATTCAAAGTCATTTAAAATCGTTAGTTATTCCTATAATTGAAACCTGATAGAACATAGAACAGGCCAAATAATAATAA
>JAUZST010006197.1:0-15029 GCA_034779995.1 Parotocinclus haroldoi
ACAAGTTTGTATATTTTAGGCTGATTTCTCACCTTCCTCATGATCAAAGATACCCCACAAGGTGAAATTTTGTGTGGCGCTCCAGATCGAGGTCGATTGACAGTCATTTTGTATTTTCTTACAATAACACCAAACAGTTGTCTCCTTCTCATCCAGATTCATACTTTTTTTTTTTATCCCATTCCAGCCTTGTGCAGGTCTATGATCTTGTCCCTGACATTATAAGAAAGCTCTTTGGTCTGATTAATTGAGTCTGTGGACAGATATCTTTTATACAGGTGAAAATTTAAGAGCTGTCTTTAATGCAAAGTTTATTAGGAGCGTCTAACTGGTCTGTAGGAGCCAGAACTCTTAATATTTGTTAGGGGATCAAATACTTATTTCTCTCTGCAAAATGCAAATAAATATATTTCTTTTATACAATGTGATTTTCTGGATATATCTTACTGTTAAAATAAACCTTCCCTTAACATTATAGACTTTTCATATCTTTGTAAGTGGGTAAACTCAGCAAGGGATCAATAATTATTTCCTCCACTGTACATGTCACGTTTACACTTTATGCATTACAATATTCTGTTTATTGCTGTAATCTATTTTGCATATCTGCAATTGTTTGTAATAAAATCTAATCCATTATTGTACATATGTTATAGAGAGATAACATCAGCGGACCTTAACTTCAGTAACCTCATAGAGATCTCTTAACTATGTTGGTTTTTCTTAATGATCTTTTGATCCTAAGGGGGACATTTGGTGGTATTTAGAATACACGCACACGCACAAGCACGCACACACGCACGCACACACACACACACACACACACACACACACACACACACACAAAACACAGAGAGAGACTAGTCATCATGCATAGACATCATCTCTAGTAAATAATTCAGCTCTGCTATCTGCCCTGAGGATAATGGAGTGGGTGAGCATGAGTGGGTGAGTGACAGAAAGCATGAGACAAGAGGTGGGGGAAAAGGAATGTATAAATAAAATAACATTTTCAGTCTAGTAATTTTTTCATTGCTTTCTCATTGCAATTCTCATACACAGAGCATACATATTTCC
Source organism: Parotocinclus haroldoi (assembly GCA_034779995.1). Classification (NCBI taxonomy): domain Eukaryota; kingdom Metazoa; phylum Chordata; class Actinopteri; order Siluriformes; family Loricariidae; genus Parotocinclus; species Parotocinclus haroldoi. Next base: position 1,078 of record JAUZST010006197.1, read on the forward strand.
GGATTGGAAATCCAAAAAATATTACTATTACATCCTGGCTGTAATACAAAAATCTTAAGAGTCAAGAATCAAGAGTGTCAAGAGTTTTATTTGTCACACTCCCAGTCATACACAACATAATGTGTGGTGAAAAGCTTACATGACACAAATCTAATGGAAGTGGGGGAAATATGCAAACAATATATACAAGGAATAAGGATTAATAAGAAAATAAAAAAACAATTAAAAAAATAAAAAAATAAACCTATTTACAGTTTCAGTTGGTAAGGTACAATGTAGATATAATCTAGGTGCAATGTAAGGTATAATGTAGGTACATTGTATCAGTAAGACATTATCGTCAACAACAAATCTTACCTAACAATTAAGCATTAAGCAAACACACAACAGTGCTTATGAAAGAAAGCAATAATTGATGGACAAGATCTGTACGTATATCTTCAGTTCTAATAAATTTGTCCATATTGCTCTTACTGTGTTTATATTGTCAGGTATTTGTTGAATTATAAATATGCGAAGTAGCAGTAACCCCCTCTCCAAATGGGGGGTTGTAACACAGGGAGGGCATTTCCTCAGTAGTTGAGGCTGTTGGTTTAGATGCTCTGTTGTCATATAAACATCACACAGTCAAAGTACATAGTCAGTACAAATCATTAGTTTGACATAAGTGATAATACCAAGTCGCTGGCCCCATGCTTGTACTGTGGCCAACATACCTGTGTTTCTGAATTTGAAAAAAATACTCATGTGGTCATAAAGAGAACAGTGAAAGCAACCAAATTTGTTGGCATGGAATCCCACTGTTACATGGAGATGTCGCCAGACCCGTGAAGTTCATAATGTCTGGTTGTAGAGAAAGCGCAGGAAGTGCGTTCAGCATGTCCATTCTCGGTTCAGTTCCAAGACATCTGGTGGATGTTTGTATGTTCTCCTCTGGTCTGTATGGGTCTTCTCCAGACACTCATTGCCCCTTGACCCTGAACTGGGTATACAAATGAATGTATGTCCTTTCCTTTCATGCTTTACTTTTACTACTCCTTGCATATGTGATAATCTATTGTATAAGTACATCCATGTAGTTAACTCTGTCATCTTCTCTTGCTTAGACAATAACACAAGCTGCATATCTGCTACGGATGATATTGGAGACTGTGCTGTATACAATGAGACGAGCTTCTGCCCAAGTGTGTAGTACATTAATTAGAAATATATAGCTGTTGCATGTTATACATTTAATCGCACTCTCAGATTTCTGTGTCTGTGTTTGTATGTCTTACTCAGCAGTTAGTGGAAGCTCTGATGACACTGGAGCAGGTAAGTATTTTTTCCTTTTGCCATTTTTCTACTGAAGAAAAGTATTATTTCATCTTACCATTTGTACTGTTGCAAAAAAATATTTGCCCACTGCCTATGTCCAAGCTGGTGACAAAGCTGGTTATAACTCAAATGTGTCTGATATTCAAAGATGACGACTCTTCACAGCCGCAGCAGGAGTTTTCTCAGGCATCCTTTGACCTGTCCAGTTTTATAGGCGGGATCATACTTGTGTTGGCTCTCCAATCAGGTGCCTTTTTTGCCATGCGCTTTCTCAAGACAAAAGACAGCTCCTATGAGACTATGTGAGTGTGAGATATTATCATCATACAGTATTAACGGTCTGAGAGTGGGAGGTGATGGGGACTTTTTGGCTCCATAAGGATTCTTGTGCTTTTTATTCTTCTTAAATACATGACTGTTTTGAGGTGGTTCCAATCCATGAAAACTCATGAAATGTCATATTCCTGGCTAGCAGAACTATCAATGTGGCACTGAGTCTTGCGCCCTGCATATACACTCCTCACAAAAACTAGGGAATATTTCAAAATGAAGAGGAATCTACAAGAACTGCTGGACAATCTGGTCCTGTCAAATGCCCCATCGCTGTCAGTGTGTTTTGGCAGTCTTTGGTGACCATACAATACTGAACAGTCAATGTGTGGTACTCTCGTCCAGTTTGACATGCTTTCTGTTCATCCACATGAATATATCACTTGCTACTCAATCATGATAATTGAGTTTGCATCTCATTTGCATAATCGAACAACTCTCATTGACTTTTCATTTGCTTTTCTGATGATCTTATTTAATGAAATAACCCCCATTTTTTGCAAGCAGTGTATTTGCACCTACACACAAAGATTTTGGTAGGTATGTGAGACTGCCACAGGTTAGGTACAATTTGAATAGTGGATCAGACACAGCAGATGAGGGCTTAGACGATGACTAACACAAACTGTGCAGCAACAGAAGAGCTTCTGTCTTTGACTTCTGTCTCTGCAAGGTAGAGCAATATGAGTGATCACTGTGTTAAAACCCTGGCAGCAGTGCTATGTCTGATCCAGTTGTGCCAGCAAAACATGCTCTACTTCATTTTAAAATATCCCCTTTTTTGTGAGCATTATATATGGTAAGTGAATTAGGTGTACCTAATAAAATAACTAGTGAGTGCAAATTTTGTCATGCCAACAGGAAGGTGTTTATAACATCACAATGTATTACTTTGTATGACTTATTTCACAGGTCATTGGTTAGGACAATGTTATGCACATGCCCACAGTGCCCACACACACACACACACACACACACACACACACACACACACACACACACATAATATATATATATATGGTTTAGCGCCATCATCTGATAGCAGGAAAAGTTTTCAAGGTGTATTCCACGGGGAATAAACACTTTCTATTGTGTTTCATTTTATATTTCTTTCTAGTGACCAGAGCCAGTGAGAAGGGCAAAGATCATGGAAAGGGAAAAGAAAATCCATCAGTGAAACCGTTAACTGTAGAAGATACAGAGGAATCCGAGACAAGATGTGACAGAGCACTAGAGAAAAATGTGATTTTTTTTGTATGACTTATTGTATGATTTATTTCTCATTTATTTTCTTAATCATTCTTGTTGACTTGTTTAGCATTCATTCCAGCCCAACCATTTACGCTGAATGATTTGTGTGTCTGTTTTATCTGATTTTATCTGTGTCTGTAAAATACAGGGTGTCTCTAAAGTAAGTCCTACGTTAATACTGTTAATATGTGCAGTAGAGTACTAAATCAATGTAATGTGGACAAAACCAGAGCTGCCTGTGCTTCAAATAAATCTAAAAAACAGCCTTTTATGTTTATTGGTAGATTTATTTATCAATTGTTGCTGCTTGGGAGAAGGCAAAGCACACCAAGGTGCAGTGAGTAATAAATTACTCAGAGGACTTACTTTATAGACACACCACATGTTTTGTGTGATTCAGTTCCAGACTGTTTGTTAAATTGCCTAGGCAGAAACATATCTTTTCTGGTGATATTGTGAAAGTTATGCATAATAAAATAGACAGAAGTATTGTGTCTGTTGTTTCATAGAATTTGTTTCAACTGACCCTGTGAAAAACTGTTTATTTCATGATTGGATAACTCTTTGTTTCACGAAATTGATCATGCAAGTAAGTTATATAGGAAAATTCAAAACATATATCAGTTCCTAAATATTTACAGTATATACAAAACATTGCCATTCAAACAGTGGTATTTATCAACAAGCATACACTGCTCACAAAAAAGTTTTATTATACCCCCCTATTTTTTGTGAGCAGTATTTTAACCCAGGATGTTACCCCAAATGTGACCTGTAGGTGGCGACACAGTGATACAGTGCCAGTTCCCGTTTCATACTCTTTCATAATCATTGCATTACTTTGTTCAACTTGATCAGACCAAAAACAAAACCGTTGTTTCATAACATTTGTTCACGTTTGAATGGAATGATGGTGATTTCACTTCGCTGCATATACTGTACTTATCTAATTTCACCACAATTGTAGTTTTTCTCAGTCGATTTGGTACATTTCTCAGATGAGAATTGAAATTCTCAAAACTGCTCATTCAGTCTTCACATCTCCTTGTCACTTGTGCACATCATAATAGCATTTTTCATTGTGTTTCCCTTGTGCACATCATAATAGCATTTCTCATTGTGTTTCCCTTGTGCACATCATAATAGCATTTCTCATTGTGTTTCACATTTTGCAAATGCTTTTGTACATTTATGCAAATGGTCATGTACAATTGTCTGCTGTTTTTTGCACTATTAATTGCTCATCAAAATGTGTTCTACTGATTGTCTGTTGAATTGAATTACCCTCCAAAACATTTAGGCTTTACGTCATCGCCTAGGTCGTTACATGCAAAACATGTTCTCATAATCTCTCAGGCATAATTTGTACATTTCTATGAAAGCTTTTTGGTAATATGTGCTAATTTATCCTTAATTGATTAAATTGTTCTCAGGTGAATCTTGGCTTTTAGTTAAGAAGGGGAATTTGTGAAGGTTTAGATCAACCAATTGTCATACAGTTCCCAACAATAGGTCAGAGGTGCATCTTGTGAATCTTAAATTGACAAAGATATATAGACACCAAACACTGCGTCACATAATCTCACAATGGAGAGACAAGGCTCTGAACAAGGTGACCAGTCAAGAGGGGTAAGGCTGCGTGGTGAAGGCTAAAGGGATAAGACGGAGGATGAGGTAGGAGATCCATGCCCATAGGCTTGTCTCAGATGAAATAAGGTCAAGAATTGAGGACCATGTTTTATATCGTGGTCTTACTATGGCTGAAGCTGGTCGCCAGGTGCAGCCGAATATTGGAAGAACAACTGTGTCTTCAGTTTCGTAGAGAGAACATTAGTAATTACGTGTAAGAAAAGTGCACTTTGCTGTAATGCTGTACATTGACATCAATTCTGAAAAGTTATTCAATCCTATGTTTTTCATTTTTTTCATTCTTATACCATATAGGACTGCAAGACTGGCTTATAGGGGTGGCAGAGGCACCATTGTCATACCTCTAAAAGAGGAGGCTATATGTGCTATGGTCATAGCAAATAATGCCATAAGGCTGAAGAAGATACAGCAAGCTGTTATACAGGACAATAACATTTTTCAAAATATTCAATCTGTAAGCATCTCTACCATTGACTGAGTTCTGAAACGACACCAGATGAGAATTAAACAGCTGCACAAAGTTTCATTTCAACGAAATGGTAACAAAGTGAAAGAGCTACAGTACAAGCATGTACAGGTAAAACCCTTAAGCATACTGACACATTTGCTATAGCTGAAATTTTTGTAACTGTTTCTTGACGAAAATGAACATTATGGACATTAGGAGATAATGTCCTTCCGAGGTTCCCAAGGTTTCTTCCTTCTACTTTCAGACCTTTTAAGATATAATCTTATAATATTGTAAAGCTGACTTGAGAGAATTTTCCATTGTAAAAAGCGCTGTATAAATAAATATTAATTTGAATTATATGTACTGCACATTGGACAAAAACAATTCCAACAAGGTGGCTCTGGAGACCTGTGGCATGGATTCAAAACAATGACAGACTACAGACCACCATTAAAGGTGATGGAGGTGTTAATGCTGCCAGCGATGCGGTTCATGCTAATGGGGCTAATAGCGCTATCAACAGCACATTTTATGTGGATGGTACTGCTGCCAGTGATGTCAAAAGTACAGACGAAGCAGCAGGGGGTAGGAAACTCACACCCACTAGAAGAGGTAAAACCCCCATCATCACAGAGCACGACGTACAGAGGACCTTTTGGAGAGTGAACACCAGGAATGCAGCAGGACCAGACGGAATCCTCGGACGATTCCTGAAAGTCTGTGTGCCCAGCTCGCACCTGTGTTCAAACAGTCTGTCATAATACCCGTGCCAAAGAAACAACAATCCGCCTGCCTGAATGACTACCGGCCAATTGCCCTGACCACCAGTGTGATGAAGTGCTTTGAGAAACTTATCAGGAACTACATCACATTCACACTTCCTGCAACACTGGACCTACTACTAAAACTAGTTTTGATTGGTATTATGGAGCTAGATGTTATTCATTTGTTAACTTGCCTTTAGTTTATGGTTTACTTTAAAATTAGTGTTTTCAAGCAAACAGAGGAAACTTTTGGGGTTCAGACTGAATCTACAGAGGTCCAGACCTTCAAATCTTGGATGACTCCATGTTCCTTCACCTCTAGATGACCTTTCCTATTGGAACCTTTACTGTAACAACCACCTTGAAGGTACAAGACACAAGTCTCACCTATTCATTCTCGTCTGGGAATGGTTAACTGGTTGCAACATCGCCAACCTTAAATGGTCTCACACCTTTTGCAAATCATCATTCAAGATTTTCTTACCATTATGGTATATCGGGTGAAATAAGACTACATACTGGTTCTATTTGCAAGTGGCCTGGTTGGCCAAGTTGGCACTTTTCTAGTGAACAATTCAAATGAAACCTCTTAGCTGGGACTTTTGAGTTATCCTCAACACGTAATAAACCATGTCTGTGTATGCAATGCACTGGATGTCTGTGTGGCATTATTGGGACGTATTGTATGTGTGTATGAGATCAACTTGGAGGGATTTTTAGGGACTTTTGGCTTATGCAGTGCACCATGAACCATCAATTTGCAATTCATTATTATGTGACAGCAACTGGATAGTTCAAAGGTACATTACAGTATGGTACTAACACAAATAGATGTGCATGAATTCATAGGCTAATATAGTTCAACTGAAACTGACTAAGTATGGTCAAACAGGCAATCAATCACATTATAAGTATCGAAGCTAACAGAACTAGTCTGTGCAGTCTCTGCCTGACACAGAGCTTGTTCATGCAAGGCAGCTTGGGTGTCCTCCCAAGCTTCACCTGATGGCCTTCTTTTCCCTCAAACTCTCCCCAGCAGAGCGAAACTACAATGTGGGGGACAGGGAGCTTCTTACTATTAAGCTGGCCTTGGAAGAGTGGCAACATTGGCTGGAAGGAGCTCAACATCAGGTCTCGGTGCTCACGGATCATAAGAGTTTGGAGTACCTTAAAGCAGCCAAACGCCTCAACCCCCGTCAGGCTTGCTGGGCCCTTTTCTTTACCTGTTTTGACCTCGCCATCTCTTATTGTCCGACGTCCTTTCACGTTGTCTCGAGTCCTCCTCAGAAGCACATAACCTCCTGGAGCCCATTCTACCAGCCACATGCTTTCTGGAGGCGATACAATGGGACTTTAAACGAGAGATGGACAATACCCTTGCTTGTGCGACACCGCCACCTGGATGCCCCTCGGAAAGGAAGTACGTTCGTTCTGTCTCCGCCTTCTTGCCTGGGCTCACCTCTCCCCATGCACTAGACACCCTGGAGAGGTCTGCACTTATTAACTGTTGGCCTCTCACTATTGGTGGAAAACTATGCGGAAATATATTCATTCCTTTGTGGCCTAATTTTCCCCCTGTGTCCAGTATAAGACCCCCCGCACCCTTCCAGCCGGCCGCCAGACCCCCTTGCCCGTGCCCCAACGTCCCTGGTCTCACCTCTCGCTGGACTTTGTCACAGACCTTCCGCCATTCCAGGGTTTTACCACTATCCTCACCATCCTGTATCGTTTCTCCAGGACTGTCAGGTTTCTCCCCTTCCCACGGCCTTTGAGACAGCAGAAGTGATCTTTTGAAAGGTCTTCCTTCTGTTTGGGATTCCAGAAGCTATCCACTCTGATTGGGGTCCTCAGTTCATTTCCGCCGTCTGGGCAGCATTTTTTGAGAAGTTGGAAGTAGCTGTCAGTCTCACCTCGAGTTACTATCAGCAGTCTAACGGGCAGTGTGAGAGGATTATCCAGGAATTCGGGAAGTTTCTGCGGAGTTACTGTAATAAGAACCCGGCAGACTGGGCTCGCTTCCTCCCATGGGCTGTAATCGGTCAAAATCTGTGAAATCCATCACTCGCCCACTGGTCTCACACCATTTCAGTGCGTTCTGGGGTTCCAGCCTCCCTTTGCGCCTTGGGATCCCACACCCTTCACCTGATTACTGATTTCACACACCTGTTTCTCATCACGTCACATCCTCTTAAGCACCTCACTTTCACCATCTCTCTGCTAAGCTTCTTGGCTTGTCCTTGTCACTACACACTCTCTTTCATTTGGATTATCGCTGCTTTACCGGATTTTGACCCATTGTTTTTCGCCTTCGACTTCATCTCTGCCTCATCCCTGTTATCGCTGTCGCTCCCATTTAACCTTGAATTGTTTGATCTCAATTTTTGTCTGCTTGTGTGTTAAACTAATAGCTTTTTCTGCAATGCTGCGTGTGAATCTGACATCCTACCTCTCAGCGTTACATAGATGGATGGATGGATGGATGGATGGATGAACTCACAACCGACCTCTATGAAGGTGTAGTCGTAGCCGATATGCTAGAGGAGTTTTCACGTTGGCTTTGAATCGTCTCTCAAGCAATCCTGAGGGCTTGATTTGACACTGTTCTTCTTTGTAATGAACAGCTGAGATCTTCACAGCATCACTATTTAATAAACGTCACACCCAAAAATAAAATAATCTGACTGTTCAGCAGAGAAAGAGACCCTCTATTTATTGCAATAGTTCTTGAAGTTCTTGAATCCAAGCAATATGAGCACATACACACAGCAGGCAGGTAATCATTTTTTTGGCTCTGGCATTTGACTTCCTTTTTATACATTATTGCAGCTTCCTGTTTCATACAACACCAGGATCTCCAGTTTGTCCATAACTATGTAAGAAAATTATTTACATTTTTAAAGAAAATTATCCTCAAAGTAAGACTAGAAGAGATTTACATATTTCAGTCTTGTTGAACAACAAAACCCCTGGAAAAGATGTCAATTTGATGGAATTAATGTTGCTCTAAAATTTCAGTGTACTTTTCTGCATTAATGCTGCCATCACAGAAATGTAAATGACCTTTGCTAAGGGTGTTTGGACTTGTGGCTGATAATAGTCTGGATGATCGTTTTTATTTTCGGTCTGGAACACACAGAGTAAGTAAAGTAAAGTATTTAGTGGCATTTAATCTAATGTAACTTCATATTGTAATGCTTACTAATGGATTGACAAAGTAATCCCTTGCCCATGTGTTGATATCAGTATCAACATACTGTATCAAGTATCAGTATCAGTATCAAGATATATCAGTATCAGCTATTGGTAAATGGCGGTTCTAGTTGGCAGTATCTGAGGGATCGAAGATTACAGATCTTTGGTTTAGGCTTGCATCACTGTCCTTTATGCAGTGAAGTTCTGCCAGATTCATTAATATGTTTAATGATATTATGCACTGTGGAGGGAGAAATATGAAAATCCCTTCAAATATTGGTTTTAAGCATTACATTAATTTTCTCACACATTTGCTGACAAACTGGAGATCCTCTGACCATATTTGCTCCTCAGCCTCCTCACACACACATTTTGACCTCTCCTGTATGAATTCAATTAATTATTATAATATAATATAACTTTATATTAATATAAAGGGTTTTTTTCAAATTCATTACTGGCTCTAAATTGCCCCTGTCTCAGCTTTGTTTGGAATGTGATGTAGGCCTGAAATGCCGGAATGGATGTTTATAAACAAACAAAATAAGATTTATCAGACACAATGTAAAATATCTCAGGTTCATACTGTCTGCAATGAAATAAAAGTTAAAATATGTAAGGAGCGCTGCATTTTTCTTAAATTATCATTTTACATACTGTCCCAACCTTTTCTGATTTGGGGTGGTAATACGACACCAATGTCTTTTAACATACTTTAACATACTTACACTGCTTTTTGACCCTTTCACAGAAAATAATTGGGGCATTAGCTCTCTAATTTCTCTTTTACATTTTTAATATAATGAAACCTTATTTAGATACACCTGTTGGTTTTCTATATTTTTCACATGGCTTTATAACCTTGACTCAACATCTGCTATTTATGCCAGAGATCTCTTAGTAACTCCTTAAATTTTTTATTAATCTGCTTGGGAAAAATATACAACAATATACAATCCCATCTTAATGACAATTGCATGCAAGCAGCAGACTAGGTTTGAGCTGCCTTGTACTTTATTTGTAAGATATTTATTAAAGACATTTATTAAAAGGAATAAAGGTCTAATTACACAAAGATAGAATACAGAAGTAGGTTGTGGTGGAAACATCAGGATAACCCAAGGAGAATCACAGCCAAAGAGCACTTTGATGAAAGTTCTTTTATTTCTACATGCACCGATCAGCTCAGAAATAAATCATTCAGAGGTTGCAAGTGGATAGAGAAGTTTGTCCACTCTGCTCCTTCTATGCTAAGTCGTATGTGCCAAAAGGCAGGAAACATGTTATCAGCTCATGACAGAAAGGTTTACTTGCCCTGCAGTTGCATCAGCGCACCCAAATATCAGTATCAACTCACCCTCTCAAATATCTTGATGGAATGTGCAACTACTATTTTGGAAACTTGTGAGTATATTAAGTTTAATGTATTTAATATTTAAAGCATAACCCAGTTAATGATTAAATGTGATAACTCAATTAATTAGAATCAGCGCGAAACATTAAAGATAATTTACAATTTCCACTACTTAGGTCACAACTAATGGTGTTCTGATTGTTAGGTTTTCTGACTCCAATTATTTCACCTTTCGTCTATGGGTCCCAGATGAGAGACGTCTGCGCGCAGGGAGCAAGGACAGACAAACCACACTCGTGCAAGCAGTCTGGTTTATTGAACAATGCTCGGGGAGTAAGACAAAACGCACAGCATTTATACCTTTTTGGAAGCATGAGGTGGAAAATTACAGCAGAGATATGGGTTTGTATGTGCCGCCTTGCGTGCACAGAACTATTCGTACGAGATAACTGGGACATCTGTTTCCAACGGACAAGGTCATGTTCTTGCTATGCAGCCACAATTACAAAACAAAGACAGGCTATTCAACAGAAGAGCATTATATTCTTACAATGCCCTCTTTTATACTTTATTAATAAAGTATAACTATTGTATACCCACTTATTGCACCTCCCTGTCCTACTTTAGCATCCTGCATGTTACCGGGGCAGGTATGAAACCCGCGTGTTCCGGGCCCATGCTACATGCGGCACATGAGGGGACAATAAGAGACATATACACTTAAACCTTACGATTGGAGTTAAAAGGTGTGTAGCCTTAGTCTGAGCGCTGAGTGAGAGGTTGATAATCATGGGTTTCAGTAATAGAGTGCATCATTATACTAAGACGAGTCATACAACATTCAAGAAGACATGGTCCAAAGAGACAGACAAGCATCAACATAATAACAACAGGGACCAACATGGTTATATATGGGGAGAACCAACCAAAGAGAGAGGCGAAGGGATTCCACCCATTACGGGTCTCCTCATCACGGTACAATTGTTTTGCTACTTCACGCATGTGGTTTAATGCTTGGGTAATAGAACCATCTTGTGACTCATTATCAGGGACGTAGGTACAACAGTGCTCAACTACCATAGCACATACGCCACCTTCCTTAGCCAATAATATGTCTAGAGCCATGCGCTTTTGGGTTGTCATAAGCCGTATGGCTGTTAGTTTGTCTTTAACCCCGTCTAATGCACGAATGGTAGTATTAACAAATAATGCTAAACGGTAGTGAGTTTTCTCCGATTGTTGGTGAACCTTGGAAACGCCATATGCTGGTATCAAGATTTCAAAGAAACGACCAGTTTCACTTTGGAGGCGGTGTTCAGACGGTACCTTTAAATCGAGTGTGTCTGAGGCGCTACGTCTGGATCGGCGGAGAAGAGGCCACTTCGGGGTTTCATCAAATGAATGCATCAAGAGGTGTACATGAACTTGCACCATGGCGCAGGGGGCGCGCTGGTCACGTGGGAAATACATTAGTAGCCTATTACCACACCACCAATACCAATCTGGTATAAAGATATTGCCCATATGAACAGTTACATTACTAAAAAGGGTCTTATTAGGGCCCAATGCTGAACTAAGTCCCCCCAAGGTGCCAGATAGTACAATTTCGTTTTGACAGCTGGAATGATCAATACCTTGATAAATATGAGATGCATTTGTATTGCCCCGCACACAAGTTCTATTGGTGCAAACGTATGGCATGCCAGTATCATTGTTCCAAACGCATAAGGGGAACATAGTACCCTTAGGGGGAGAGGAAACATGGGGCATGACTAATTCATTTTTATGGTCGGCTGGGCCCAAATCACGGAATCGATTGTCATTCAGTATGGTATTGGCCCACAATTGAGACCAACCCTCTGCGTTGGTTTTCATAGAGCTATTAATTATACTGGCTGGGAACGGGTTCGTAACGGAGTGGGGCAGCAGAGCGCACACAACACAGTGTCCAGAAATATTATTAGCCTTAACACTAAAGTTAGCATACTGCCAAAATGTGTTCAAGTGATATCCAATGTGGGTGGGACCATATTTTGGGGTCGTGGAGGCAGTTTTAATCACGAGAGTTATGCCTGCAGCGAAGAGGCATAACCCCAAGCAGAAACAGGCAGCACCAGCGCAGGTAATGCGGGTGGAGTACATCTTTGCGTCAGGTCCGGGTAGGCTCACCGACAATCCCCTCTTCGGCTAGCGGCCGGTCACACGTGACACCGAGAAGAGAGGACCCCGAAAGGACGACAGCTGTTGCCACGGAACTGAAACACAAAGAACAGTTAGGAATGTGCAACTGGTATGTCAACGGTATGGACGTCTGGAGCTGGTTTGAGTCTGCTGGCATGGATCCACTGTGGAAAAAGATCAGTTAACACAGCAGTTCGGGTCACAGCGAGCACTTCTGCAGGGTCACTATACAGGGGCTCGTTTAGGCCCATACCTTGTTTGTCAAATCGTTTCACCAAAACCTTGTGCCCAATTTGGAATTGATGAGTGTTGTTAGATGGAATTTCAGGTTTTCGGGCATTTAGCCGTGTCCAATATTCATCCAATACCTTTATTAGACCTGCAGAGTACTCGCTGAGGTGCACTTCTAGGTCGGTCGTACCCACGGCTTGCATGCCTCTTCGCCATGGTAGCGGGAAAGGACGCCCAATTACCGTCTCGTATGGAGATAGTCCATCGAGTGCAACTTGCGGTGTCATTCGAACGTCAGCCAAAACAATGGGCAGGATCTGTACCCAATTTTTGGTCCCTACTTCCTGCATTGCCTTTCTCAGTTTACTTTTGATGGTCCGATTGGTTCGTTCGACTGGCGATGGTAAGGAATGTGAAATTTCCAATTCATTTTCAATTCACTACAGAGCAATTGTGTCACCTTTGAGGTGAAAGGGGTGCCTTTGTCGGAGTCCAGACCTACTGGAATACCATACCGGGGTATGATTTCACTTATCCATTTTGCAACAACTGTTCTGGCATTTTCTTTTGCACATGGAAATGCTTCTACCCAACGGTAGAATTTATCCACTATCACTAGTAGATATCCAAATGGGCCATTTTTGGGCATGTGTGTGAAATCAATTTGCCATTCTTGGAAAGGGGTGTCAGGCGTTGGTAGATGTTGGTGTATGGATCCTGGTGTGGAAGGGTTATTTTGTGCACACAGGAGACACCTATCCAGGAAGTCGTTAGCGTCTTTGTGCAAATACTGGATGCAAAACAATTTCAGTAAGTCCTCAACTACCCCTCTTCGTCCGCGATGAGTGGTACCATGAAATTCGCGGACGAGAAATTGCGTACAGTGACGGGGCAGGCATAAACGACCAGACTTGTCGATAAGCAGGCCGTTGGACTGGGCAGCGCCCTCTGAGTCCCAATAAGAACGATCACGCTCGTTTGCCGACGCCTGGAGGGACACGAGGTCAATGCCAGGCAGGACAGCACTTACCAAATGTCCAGATGAAACAAGAGACACGTTGAGTCCAGCTGGGGGCGTGCCAGATTCAGCAGCAGCTTTGGCTGAGCGATCAGCTAGTGAATTACCGCGAATTTCAGGGGAGTTGCCAAGGCAGTGGGCCTTCGTTTTGACAATGGCCAACCGGCTGGGCAGTAAACAGGCAGCTATGAGGTCTCTAACTAACGATGCATG
>JAUZST010006198.1:0-15029 GCA_034779995.1 Parotocinclus haroldoi
CAGACGCAGCCCTTGTGTTTACTCCCTCCATTGCTGCTGTTCTATGAATTCCGGTGGGAAGCTGTGGCCGGAAGCACCGTTGGCTTCTGGGCCGTGTAGTTCTTTTAGAATTGCGTTACTGTAGGTTTCTTAAAAGAAAAAAAACCGACAAAATGGCGGTGCCTATTCCATGGTTATCTTTTGTCTTATTTATTGGTTCCCGCTCCCGCCTGCTCCCGTTAACTTTTTTTTATGCTGTACCGTCCCAATCACGTGAGTAATAGTTAAGTTGAGTAGGAATCACGTGACCCATGGGAGTCCTGAAAAAAGTCAGTCTCTACCGACTACTAAGGCATATTTAAATATAAATTTAAAATTGTTGGTGTTGGTCTGATGATGGTGGAACAGAATTATGTAACTTGTAAGCCCTTATTTCGTCACCCTTTATTCGAATTTTGGCTTTAGCGATTTAGCAACATTTTCACCAAACGTTTGCCAGTACTTGCATGCTTTTTCTTCTTTTGGACTTTTTTTTCCACTTTCCATTTTGCGATTTCAATATTAGAACGTCCTGGACGGAAAACCCGCCGATGTCACCGTTACGTAATTGCACTGAACAATCTTTAATTCTTCTTTTCTGATTTACAAACCAGGGGTCCGAACCCCAGTAAGGTGTTACAGCAGCTGCTGATCCTGCAACCTGAACAGCAGCTCAGCATTTTCAACATGCTGCGCAACCACCTGAGAGACAAGGGCCTGCTGCCGCCTGCTGCCTCGGAGTAACGGAAAAAAACAAAAGGTCCCCGGCGCTGCGGTTTCACCAGTTGAGGCTCTGCAGTGTATGAATTCACACGTGACTGTGGACTGCTCCCGGTGTGCTGCAGAGAATCCCTGGTGCTCAGCTCGCCAGGCTTTTACCTCACCTGTCCGCTGAACAAACGGCTCGTCAAAATACAATGTGTGTCCCACCGGAGGGAGGCGTGCTTCTTTCTCACCAAACCTCATCCGACAAACCGACGCGAGATGGAAGCACGTGGTGAGTGAATGTAGGTTGAGGAGTTATAGCATTGCACTGATTTTGATTGCTATATTAAGTCTTGATTTTAGTCCAGTTTACGTCTAGGCCGCTGGTACCATCCCCAGCGTTACTTACTCTCTAAGTAATGATTTAACATTCAGAAGATTTAGGGCAAAGCCATTAGAGCCGCGCACTAGCGTGTGTACATATCTCGTGTAATCATGTATAGATGCAGATTTCCCAAAAGGACTGACAGCGTAATATATCATTGAGATTGTTTTATAGGAATGAGAGAATATGCAAACGATTTCCAAATATCCCAAACGATGAACTCACTGTGGGAAGAATTTGTCGACTAAACCAGACTTGAACTACGTTCCCTTTACAGAAAGTATGACTCGGCATTGAGAACTTTTAGATGCACTATTTTTGAATGAGGTGAAGCACTGTCAATCCAGAAACATATCCGTCAGCTTTTTTTTTTTGTTGTTGTTGTGTGGAGCAAAATTTTTGCGGTTGTTTTTTAACTAATTAGCAGGGATCTTCCTAATTTACAAAAGCACTGTCTTATTTAGGAGATGCTACAACATATCAATATCTTCAACGTCCACCTACCAAATTTCCACTGGGGTAAAGGTCCATAGAAGACAACGAGACAACAACAGAACAAAATCAGTCCTGTGCGTCCCACAAAGTACATAACGAGGCTGATGGACAAAATCGAGTTTAGTCGGGAACTGTGCACGAAAAGGCTGCATTTTATTGTTTCATCGTATCGTTTCTCTCACCAAGTCCTTGAACTAAAGTTAAAATGGCCAGATGGAGACAGAGTGCGTTTACACACGCTTCATAACCCGACAGCTGCAGAAATGGTTTTACGATTGTTTCGTTTATTTTCAGGGTTGCCAGATTTGGCAGATGTTTGGCATTGGGGCATCTGACCGGAACAAACTGTTTTTATTTTCACTTTCAATACATTACATGATATATTGGATACTTTATTATTAAAAAAAAAAGCTGGGTTAACTATGTGGGTTATATGTAAGCTTTTTAAGCATGTTTATGCTAGGCTAATCTATGATACAGCAAATCTCTCTTTTTTTGGGATCCTGACCCTGTCGAGGGGCACCTGCACACTTCTGAAGGATCCCCAAAAACCCGCGAACCACAACTAGGTTACCAATATTTACACTAAAACACAAACTCTCATACTTTCTGGTTGATTTTGGTGGTTCTGTGGCAAGTTTGGCTCAAAAGTTTCATCTCGTAGTGTAACCTCTTTACCACTCTTTAGAACGGCCACGCTTTTATCACACACATTCTGCACGTTTGGGTGATTGGACTGCTGGAAATGAAAGCATATTTAGTTTGTTTCTCATCTAGTTTGTATTCGGTCCGTAAATAAAATTGATTTAGGCCTGGACATGGACTGGAGTTGCCTATTGAGAACCTATTGGCAAAGTCTGAAGGATATGAGATTTAGTGAAACGCATCACCCAATGAAGAAAACCATCTAAACATGCGTGCAAAGGCACGACTGTTGTGTCTGGAGCACTTTGCCACTTTCTTAGAGCAATACCGTCTCCTCATTTGGCCTTTTTTGCCTTAGAAGTTTGCTAGAGTTCATGGAGTTTGGGACCAGGTGTTTGGTACTGTATGTCGTACTGGCTACGTGTGCGTCCGTCGTCCGATCCATTCCCGTCTGCAGTCAGTTTACAGCCCTTTTTCCTTCACGCCTGCTGACCTGCTTGTGGCATTCTGAATCTTGCATGCCTGCTATACTTAACCCTGTCCGACCAAAAATATAACAACGAGTTCAATCAGGAGTTTAAGGCATATTAAACAAGTAACTGAGCTTGTAATAATCCATACAGTTGCAGATTCTGACTTGTTGCACGGCTTACCTTCTGATATCCAATTTACTCTGTACAAACTGTTATGCGTAGCCTAAAACGCTGTAAACTTGTGTTTTGTTGAAGTAATTATTTATGAATTTACACATTTATTTTTTAACATAAATCTGTAGGTTTTGAATGGGAGGTATTCAAGTTACCAGGAATATGCAAAATCTAACGGTGTCGGGGTATTTGCTAAAATATGACTTATTATTATTATTATCATTATGTATAAATGAATAAAATCTTACTTTCCCCCTTTTCCTGTTGCCTCTGAATGAGTCCTGTTAATATAATCGGTGCTGACTATGGCAAAAGCAGGCAGTACTTTTAACTTTCCAGAAAAAAGAAATCAATTTCAGTCGTCACATAACTGCTCTGGAACTCGTGTTTGCCGGATTCAAATGTTTGTGACGTACTCGATTCTTTTCTGCTGTTCAGCTTTTAATTGTTTGCATTTTTTGGTACAAATACAGGCGTCTAGTTCGAAGACATTAAGGGCGCCAAAGTGACGCAAGAAGAGGTTAGCTCGCTGGGCTCACAGCTAAAGAACCCTGGTTTGAACCCGACCCAGTACACTGGATGTACAGTTAAGTAAAATGAAGAAGTCTCAAATAATAGATAATAATAAAACTCAAGTAAAGTACAAACCGTTGAATACGGTGCTCAATTCCAGGAACGGAGCAAATGTATTTTGTTACTGTGCACACTGGATTGTGGGTAATATGGACAAAAGACAACAGACCACACAGATTAAAAATGCTCAATCAAAACAAGTCAAACATGAAATAAATCACGAGCGTTTATTTAACGTCACTTGTCAATTATAAGTCCTCCAGGGTGGCTTTTAATGTGAAATGCATCGTAACGCCTGGGTGTAACCGCAAACATAGACCATATTAAACCGTGCATACGAAGCCTTAGCATCACCTTTTTCTGAGCGGGTATTTAAAGCGAAAGTGCAGCAAAGTCGTCAGTCCGTCTTTAAGGTGCCTAAAAGCTTTCATTTGTCAAACATGGATGTGCAAAGCTCGGACAGAAATCAAGTACAATTCTACTAAAGTTATGAATATGATATGATACACTAGCTAAGATTGACTACTAAAATATACAATGGTGAAACGACATATATCGTATAGACAATATTATTCTTACAATATAAGAATTTGTGGACACCCCTTCTAATGACTGAGCTCTCGTTAGTTCGCAGCACACCTTTAACGCAGGCAAAATATAAAGCGTGTGTTTCTGGGTTTCCCCAGCCAGCTTTCTGCCCTGCTGTGCTTGAACAAAAGTCCAATGAGATTTGGGTTGCCAACTCCAGCTTTGACTGAGAGCTTGGCTGTCTTGCACAGAACTTGGACCATAACCTGATCAGACACCTTGAAAATGCGCTGGAATGCCAAGACTGAGCTAGGGCTCATCACTTTATATCAGAAGCTAGCATTACAGTCACGTTCCAACATCTAGTGGAATGCCCGCCTAGAAGAACAAATGCTGTTGTAGCAGCAAAATCGGGTCTAATTGCTACATTCATACCCGTGTTTTAGATGTATTGGTTTTGGTGTCCACAAACTGAAACTTATTTTGAGTCTGTATGAGTTTCTCTACATGGCAGCAACAAGACTGTGCCATGACCCTACAAAGCCTAGACCTTACTTATGAACTTATGAACACCAAGATGTCAGTTGGGAAGTCCTCCATGGATGGGATTTGTTAGTCCAGTACATCCCACACGCCCTTAATCAGAATGAGATCTTAAGGGGTATTTGGATGATCTTGAACTCTGTCATGTTCCTCGACCACTCCAGGACAATCTTTGCACTATGGCAGGTTGCATTATTCTACTGAAACGATCCACTGGCATTATGGGGTGTACTTGGTCGCACATGTCCACATAACGTCCACATAATTCCAGGAACCAAGGTTCACCAGCAGAACATCTTGTCCAGAACACGTGTCGGTGCTTTTACAGTTATGGCTGTTATGTCGATTCACGGTACTATCCCTGATCACGAGGCCACAATTTCCAGTAGTCCAAAAGAGCTTAATGGCAAAGTAATGGCTTTCCAGTTTATAGTAAATGTTACGTGGCTCAAAACGCAGCCCGTGAGCAAGGTTAGGGTAGAACTGATCAAGCAGTAACAGTGTTGTTATTAAAGGGTTAAAAACACTTTTCCTTCTTATTGGGTTGTCCATCATCAGGGACTGCATGTTCTGATTCCTCAGAGCAAAAATAAATATAAAATGGCCAGAATGGATATTATTATCCCTGTAATATTGGTCTGATATGATGGTTTTCTGGGTTTTTTTCTGTTGAAGTGATACTACTTAAATGTATATAAGGTCCATTGCTATTTCCAGGCAGCAGCCGTGATGTGGCCCTATATGGCTTGTACCAAAGCCAGTACACCTCCTGATCGTTAATCTGAGTTTTTGACTAGCTACTGAAATACAGGACCGACTTCCTATTAAATTAACCGACTGCGTTTACATGCACTTAATCATCCGTTCAGTAACCCGATCCGAGTTTCCATGCGCTTGGGTAATCAGACCATTGATTCATTTGATTGAATGAGTTTCCACGACCATCTGAGCCTCCCGATAAAGTGTGTGGTTGCCATTTTGTTGGTGCCGGGGTTGCCAGATCCCTCAGATCCTGGGCAGTATTGAGCCTTCAATATGTTTATTCACAAATTATGTGAGACGTTCATTGCTTTACTAGAGCTAGGCTTTGAGTTAATGATTTCACCCAGCTGTAGTTAAGTGTGAGTGTTTAAGCACGTTAAGGTCGAGCCCGCTACGATACGGCATAGACTATATTAAACACATCAGTTCACGATTAATTATGATGGATTTGTCGGTCGGTTTGTATCCCCATCGTAATTCAGGCAAATAATCCTTATGCAGTGTGGATTTTCTGGGGGTCTGGAACAGATTAATTCATTTTTTTATTTCCTCAAGAGTCTCTTTAAAGTCTTTGGTAGTCATACTTCTCGCGCCGAGTGTAATTTTAGGGTTGCCAGATCCCCTTTGTAAGTCAGGGAGTACCAGCGCTCTTTTGACAACTAGGTTAAGAATATATAATATAATATAATATACTATAATGTAATGTAATATAATATCATATCATATAGAACATTATCGCAGATTCATTTCAAATAACTATACCTGGCAACTAGTCGCTTCTGGGACAGACTAAGAAAAGTCAGCATTTTATCCGATTTCGGACGATCGGATTATTAAGTGCAAGTAAACGCCCTCATTGCTTTTTGATCCTTTCTAAACATGGACATGTCCGCTTCCTGCTAGTTGCTGATGGCACTAAAGGGCAAGCGCGAGTCGTCCTCTACTGCCACGCTGCTTCCCTCATCGGGTCTGTTCGGACAGAACAGCCAGCTCAGGACAGCCAGGCAGATCCTCACCAGCAGTCTGAGTAACAGGAACGCAAACGGAACGCCGATCTCCATCAGGTGGAAGATGGGCGCGCTGAAGCGGCTCAGGATGCACGTGGAGAAAAAGGTTCCTAGGGCCACGCAGGGATAGAGCAAGAGCTTGGCGAGCATGAAGGCGTGCTCTCGGCCTCCGTAACGGACGTACGGGTGGAGCGTCAGGCGCTCGGAGAACAGCGCCGTTACCCACATGGCCAGCTGAAAGAGGCCGGCGAAGAAAATGATGACGCAGCTGATCTGGATGGCCTCGAGCTCGTTCTGAGAGCCGCGAGGAAACTCGTGGGTCAGCTGGTAAGCCAGGGGCAAGCCGCCGACAAAAGCCAGGGAGAAGGTGTTGAAGAGGCCCATGAGGCGTGTGGCCCGAGTGACGTGCAGGAACAGAGAATGGTGCACGAACCACAGCAGTCCCACCGTGGCGAACGAACCGAAGTAGGCAAGGTATTCAGGGCCGTACTCATGAAGGGCAGCGACCAGGCTGCCGTCAAATTCCTTCTTCACAACCTGCGGGTCTGGGACGTTGTCCTCACTGAAAGCATTGTGAATAGACAGAAGTTAGCGGCTGCAAAAAAAGGTGAGGTCAAAGCGCTACATATAGTCTCGGTACATGCAACTGACGTTGTATTTAAATTGTCTGTTAGTTCTATCTAAATTTCAATTTCCGATCGTCGTCTGTTCACAGAAAATGTATAAGAATTGTACTAGGAAACAAAAAACAGGTCTTTAACTCCAGACATTGCAGCCATTGACAGAGTTCGAGTCCATGCGTCCGTCACGCGTATGTCTAACTACCTTACCGATCCTGCACTCGCCTGCCTGTTATTTTACGTTTAGATAACACACTGTTCCAACACGGTTAATGTAGGTAGAGACGTTTTTCTGTGTAAATTCTTTGCGTTTATGTGAATGACTTTCCGCTAATTCGTACAAGCCGTAAATGCTTTTCTTAAGTCCGTATGTCTGTCCTATTGTAAGTAGTACTGGTGTTGTGGGACAATGGCACAATGTGCAAGTTGGCTTAAATGTTCTCGTTTATTACTAATGTAGTTGCAATTTTTTACCACCAGATGGCGCCGGATCGTACGCCATGCTCACACTTGTCCTATAGTCAGTAAGCTAATATGCCAATTGCTTTTGATTACATGGGACTAAAGAGAGTTTTTGTTATTTCGATGCAGTTAGTCCATTTGATTTTGATTCTTAAAATATAAAAGAATGCTTTCACTAGGTTAAGATATGAACACATTTTTAAACTTCACTTTCTACCTATTCTAATTGCAAGGGGTCGTAGGGAATTTCTGTCATGTTTAGAAACTTGTACATGAACTTGTATAAATTGTAAACTTCAGAAAGGGAAAAAAAAGAATAGCTTTTCGAGTTGTGGAATTTCAAATGCAAAATTGATCATCGTGAAAAAACAGTATCGTGAATCGCATCGAACCGTGAACACAGGGTACCGTTACAGTGCTCAGTACTCTGAGCACGCTGGCTCACATTCAATCTTTGAGTTTCTGTTTCATCTTGCTGATCTTCCGTGTTGTTCGTAATCCTGTCTGTGGATGATTTGTTGCCTTTCAGAATCACACAAAAGTCCACCAAATTATCCTCTTAAGTGTTTAGGCTTTTACCTACAGTGAATGACTGTTTTCTATCATTATTGTCAATTGTCAAATTGAAAATGCATTGGCATTCGGAATGCTGCGTAGATGGTAGGGTTCCACTCTTGCTTACCTATCATTGACATGGAGTTCTCTTGTGAAAAACGCTTTACGTTTAAATGACAGTAGCCTAAAAAGACTACGTTTATACTGTGTCGTCCCGACGTGCGTTTTTTTTTAACCAAACAACCCGTTTCACATACAGAACATAATGCGGCCGCTAAACAGCTCATACATGTAGTGTATATACCATTTTTTTTGTTTGTTTGTTAATCTGGGTACAAAGTGTGTATGATTAATGATCCTTCTCTTATATTGAGTAACATGGCCGTAACGTTTTAACCACAGCTGTCCCTGGTCAGGATCTGTCCTCGGTGACCACTAGGGGTTAGCACATTGCAAGGCAAGTCCACTCTGGGGATGATCCCCGGACCCTGAGAGACAGCCAGTCGTGTCTGCATGAGATACCTGACCCTTTCCAAAGACACCGTATCCGATCACTACCGTATCGCCCAAGCGCTCACTTAAGAATTGTAAACATAGAGACAAATGGTGGATAGTAACATGTAATATGGCAAACAGAAGTAAAGACGCAGACCATATATCCAAGATGAGAAGAGTAGCGACGATGGCATAGACGCCGTCACTGAAAGCCTCCACTCTCTCCTTGCTCAGCGGTTCAGTAGGGCGGTACGTATAGAACAGCATGGAGTCCGGAGTTTCCTCCAACCGAGCTGAAGGAAAAGGAGCAAAGAAATGTATTTCTTTTGCCGATGATCTCGTTCTGGCGTCGTTTGGTTTTTTTCGCCTGATCGCAGTAGGGGTGTAACGATGCGCTGTGCTCAAGATTAGATTCGATTTTCACACTTCGTTAGTTTACATTCTTTAAAAAGACCTTCCTTTTTATTCATTTACTTTCTTTTGGTGCAAACAACGCGACGCATTTCATTTCATTAAGCGCATTTTGTCGTACATGTTTTTGAGCAAGAAAAAACGAATAAAACCAATTGTAACTCGGAAATATAAATAAATAAGTGCTGTCTTAAACTGAAAATCGCAACTCTCTGTGCTAAGCTGAGCCTTTAAACATGCTCAGGTTCAAATGTCTCCAGTCTACATTGCTCAACGACAAATATGCCGTAGGAGTGCGCCCTCTGATGTTAAAAAACGCAATTGCATCAGATGTGCCTTTTGTATTTACCTGCTGCAAACGTGACTCATAGTCAGCACTCTTCACTCTTCAGGGCAATATTCAAAATATTTTGGGTTTGCGTCCTGCAAATGCTTCTTACAAATCAGCGGCAAAGCTTTTCTCTGGGCTTCAGGTCAGGCCAAAGGGACGACCACTCCAGAATCTTCCAGGATCCTCGTATACTAAAGTCCAGATATACAAAAATGAGACGATGTGCGTCCTCGAGGTCAACATCCAGTTGACTTGTGCGTTCTTGTTAACTACTAACGTGGTTGCATTTTTTGAACACCAGATGGCGCAATCATACGTCATACTCGCACTAATAACCATTCTCAGCGAGACAACTAATTTTGTCTAATTGCAGGAGACTTATTCGAGAAAAGGTGAATTGTTTTGCACTGTTTCAATGTCTTTTATCAAATGTAAAACCGATAAATCATGGGGGGGGAAAAAACAAATTGTGATCTTGGTATTGTGAATCGAACCGTGAACGCCCCCGTGTATCGTTACACCACTACGACATACAGAATCGGTTTTGTTAATGAACCTAAATTGCAATGTTACAATTAATTGATTTTGATCGCTACTGAATACAGGAACAATACTACTTCAGTACTTACTACCGATGGCTTTATTTCGTATCCATTTCACACACTGAGATATGTAGGGCAAGAATATGACCATGGCCAGCAGAACGTATGACTGAAAACAGAAAAGAAAAATGTTCAACAGTTTATAATAATTATCTACTTATTTTTTTTTGCTTTTACCCCTGCTTTATCCTAGTCAGGGGTTGTGAGGGGTACAAAGCCTACCCCAGAATTAACAGGGTGAGGCCATCGCGTACTCTAAACGGAACACCGGTCCGTCAATCAAGGCTTGGAAAGAGTCGCTGTTGAGGACTCCCTTCCCTCAGGTAGGACCAAACAATGTCCAACCCAACCCGGACCCACTGCAATGACTGGACCAAGTCTGGTGGTAGGCTCACCCGATCACCTCTGTATCATTTATAGTACTACTCTAGTAGCTATAAGGCAACAGGGTGTTAAAAGCTCTCAATACAAGAAACTGCAAGACCATAACGTAGTAACAGGCAGTAAGCAGTCGATACGAACCAGTTTTAAATAGATGACTGAAAAGATGCCGGCGAACACACACATGATAGGAACCCTCATGATGATTTCCAGGATATGGCGTCTGTAGTAGGCCTGATCCTCAGACATCTGAATGTTCTGGTTTAGGAGGAACGGATGGCTGAAGCCGTATAGCACAATAACCGCCTGTGAATCAGCATAAAGGAAACACCAGGTACTACTTTTCTGCCATAACTTCTGCACTCTTGCCGTTAATTCTGGATTTGGCTGTATACTGCAAATGACTGGAATAGTACAGAAAGTATCTCAGGTTCCTTATCCTGGTTTGATTGCCTGAGTTTAGCTTCCATACCTGAGTAAGTCCTATGATGATTACACAGCCACAGAATAGCAGAATCCCAAAGATGTTGTTTGGAAACGTGGCCATCAAAGAGAACTACACGAGATACAAAAACAGCAATAAGCAGAATCATCAGCTTTCTTCTATAGCAGCTCTACTCTTTTTTTTTGGGGGGGGGGCAGTATGTAGAAATGTATTGCTGTAGGTGAATGTTAAAAAATTGACTGTTGGTTTGTAAGGTGTAGCTTCAAACATGTCATGTGTTTCTTACTGTGTACGGTAGAAAAGTTATGAGCATCATGCAAGCCTGAAAAAGCAGCAAAAGAGAGATTCGTTTCATTCTTCATGAAAGTAAAACTTCAAAAAGGTACAGTAATATAAATGCATGCTGTCATTGTTTAGATAAGAGAGACATATGGACAGAGAGACGGACCATGATTCGACAGACAGAACTAGGCAGACAGATGGGGAGGAAACAGAGAGAGTCAGGCAGAGATGGACAGATGTTGAGAAAAGCAGGTAACAGACAGACAGAGACCAAAAGGAAAGCAGGTAGCCAAGGACAGACAGAGGGATGGGGCAGACAATGGACAGAGAGACAGACGTAGGGATGGGGCAGATAAGACAAAGGGGTGGGGCAGATAACAGACAGAGAGACAGACAGAGGGATGGGGCAGAGGGACAGAGAGACAAACAGTGGGATGGGGCAGAGGGATGAGGCAGATGACATATAAAGGGTGGAGCAGATAATGGACAGAGGGATGGGTCAGATAACAGACAGAGAGGCAGACCGTGGGATTGGGCAGATAACAGACAGAGAGACAGACAGAGGTATAAGGGCAGATAACCGATGGAGCAGACAAACCGTGGGACAGACAGAGGGATGGGGCAGATGACAGACAGAAGGACAGACGAGGACAAACTGACAAAGTCTGGCAGTGAAAGAGAGAGAGGTAGATGGAGAGTGACAGACAGACGGACAGACAGGAAGAGAAGCAGTTAGCGATGGACAGAAAGACAGAAACAGCAATATGTATTAGCAAACTCACAAGATTTAGAAGTGCCAGAGTGTCATCAATTCTCTCAATGACCTGAAATAACCTGATGAGAAGTAGAGGAATCAGTTCAATTCAAAGGAAACACACAACTTGCAAAATGAAAACGGAGATAACTTCTTTTTACCATGAAAGTTACAGCTCGACTTACCTTATATGGGCTGCCCATGCAACTGTGACTATTAAAAATGTCATCAGATAAACTGCAATCTTAGTGGTGAGGAGCATCTGAATGCTCTCTTTGAGTTCCTGTGTGGAATTATAGATTAGGATAAGTGTGTTGAACCAGAAGTTTGTTGTTGTTGGGTCAGCGTGTGTATCAATGATAAACAACGTTTACATTTGGTTATTTTAGCAAACAAACTTAGCGGGGAGTGACTTACAACTCCAATGATATCACAATCCAATCATCTATGGGTTCAGGGCCTTGGTAGAGGTGTGGTTTGTACCAATCCACTGCTAACCAAAATGAGTCGGACAGAGAGCGAGTGTGCACCTGCTTATACTGTGCACTTTGAGTGAGAACCATCCTTGGTAAGGATTGAGCCTGGGATTGTAGGAATTAAGGAAAATAGTGGACGTCTTCTACCGAGGTTCAGCAGGAGAGTGACTCCTGACTGATATGATCTTGATCTTACAAGCCGAGCAATGTGGGTTAAGAGCCTTGCTCAAAGACCCAAAAGCGGCAGCTCGGCCCGAGGTGGTATTTGACTGCTGGATCTTCTGGGCCCACAGTCGGAAGTTCAAGTGGGTAATTAATCATGCATGGGCCTGTAACCGGGCACAAAGGGTTAGAATTGTCTTGTTTCAAGCCTTTTTTGTCCAACTTGCACCAGTGTCTAAATAGATCACTGCAAAATTCTTAAAACTCCAAATTAAAATGGCAGGAACAACCCTAGACGGAGCACCAATCCATCATCCACACACACACACACACACCCCGAGTCATGCACTAAGGGCCACTTTAGAGACGCCAGCTAACCTAACATGCAAGTCTTTGGACAGCATGAGGAAACCGGAATACCAGGAGTAAACCCAGGCAGACAAGAAATGGACCCAGGTCGCTCCACCCTGGGATTGAACACAGGACCTTTTTGCTGTGAGGCAGCACTGCCACCCACCGTGCCACCCTATATATTGATTATGTATTGATTACTATAGATTAAAATCGATATTCCCATCACCTACCTCATTGTTTTGGAATTTTGTATGAGCAACTGGTAATATCTGGATACAAAGGGGAAAAAGAAAGAAAGCCAGTAAGGAGATGGCCTGAAGGTAATCCATATGCACTGGGGACACTGGGGGACATGGGTGGTTTCTAATTTATGGCCGTAGCTCACCATGACCGTGGCGATGATGGAGATCAGGGCATCGCTGTAAGCCAGCAATCGGTGCGAAGACTGCGTGCTGCTGCGCGCTTCTCTCTCTGAACCCGCAAACATGTCATTCCTCGGCGTGTTCATCTTCTCCATCTCTTCGTCGTCATGATGCTCGATTATTTCACTCGGGTCGGTTTCTTCCATGACAGCAGCTGCTTCTGATCCTGATCACGCCTCCATCTAGCCGTGTTTGCAAACAGAGACCAAGCGCAACAGCGCATGCGCAGTCACACGAGCGAGTCGTACGTTACATTAAATCGAGTTTCTAACCTGTCCGCTTGACTAACGTTTGTCCTTACAGCCCGCAACGTCAGCTCACTTTCGTCCGCACGCGCAGACTTTCTTACGTTATGTTCTTCAACGAGCTCGGGACCTGCGGAAGTGGCGCAGTGTTATTACACGTGACCACGCAAGCCGTTTAGTATTTCGTTAAAGCTCATTTAAACTTCTCACGCTACCCACCTAACTCTGCCGTGTTTATTTTTAAGATTTTAATAACCGGCAACTGTGATGAAAACTAGACCATGTTCAATAACAAACTCTCCACCTAAAGCTGTGCTAGCTACACCTTCAGGTAGTGACGTCATAGCGCGAGTAAAGGTGAGTTAGACACGTTGGACTCTACGTTAATAGTGTTAATAGTACATTTAAAACGAACCTGCTCCAATATTTTATTCACTTATTAAATTGTACCCGAAGTTATTCGGCACTGTTTATGGAAAGGTGGAATAAGTGAAGTATAGGCACCTTTAAACTCTAAAACAGACCCTTTTAGGACGAGTTTGTTTTGTTTTTACAACTTCTCCCAACCGAATTGTAGAATAACGAATGAATTCAAATTTATTCTTTTAATTTTAAGAACCTGAAAAACAAATTTAAATAAAAACATGTACTGACAAGAATAGTCTTTACTTCATCACTATAGACACAAAATACCGGGACTTTAATTTTGTAATTTATAATAATAAAATAAGAGTAAAATATAATTATATGTAATATATAAATAAATTTAAAAAAGAAATTATATATTCAAATATAAGTTGTTAATAAACGCATCAGGTTATAAACTAATGTTAGAAAGCCTTTATTACAAAATAAACAGCTAAGAAAACCAATGTTTTACCCTGGAAATCCACAAACACCGACTTTAAAACGTCTGTTCCAATAAAATGATTTAAAAATGACCGATTTACTTGCGTTTACATTTTTTAAGTAACAGAATGTAAAAAAAATGTATATCTATGAAACGTTTGCATATTTCTCAACTTCACTGCTCACTGCACAATTAATATTTTGTTTATTTTGCAATATCCCCTAATGAAATATTGCCTCATTTTTGTAAGTAGAGTACTGAGTACTATTTTTACCCTAACCTTTCTTATGTTGACAATATGTGAGCAGTGTAATGTATTTACAGTTGTTATTTTAAAAGAATTTGAATACTGTAATCACTAAAATGTGTTAATCATTAAACCTGTTTAATGGGATCTCATAGACAATATATTTATATATATATTACATCCATATTAAATAGTAGATTTATCTTTAAAATACACGCTTTCCTTATCAAAATGGGGGTTTATCAGGTTTACGTGTGTAATAATAATTTCAGGAGTTATCATTTTAGTTTAAACACTGCAGCAGTATTTTAATTTATTTGATAAATGCAGCGCTGAAAGCCGTTATTTTCAGTGAGCACTAGAGGGCGCCCCAGAACTACAAAAAACAACAGAACCGCAACGTGGTAGCTCGTGTAGGATTTTGAGGCTGATTTAATGTTTGCGTTGGCAAATTCTGCCACACCCAAAATGTCTGCACTCTGATTACTGTTAATTAAATTCAAAATACTTTAATCCCAAAAGGGAAATTCTGTCTCTTTGGTTTCAGTTGTTCTTCTCTTTAACTCCTTTGAAAATAAAAAAAAAATGGTATTATGACCAAAGGGTGAAATTTTGCTTTCGTCATAG
>JAUZST010006199.1:0-15028 GCA_034779995.1 Parotocinclus haroldoi
CAACTCTGAAGGAATGGCAAGTCTATATAACAGAGTGAGTTCAGCAGGAACATGGGTACCTGGTTAGAATTGAAGGGAAAATGGACGCTACCAAGTGCAATTATACCTCGGGATTCGTCCACAACATGTCGAATACGGTTGTCAGCGGAATTTGAGGAGGGGGAAAAAAAGAAGTTTCAGCACTTTGTCTGTTCGGCATGCTTACTAGAACTTGTGAGCCAAGATGTACACCATTATAGCTAAAACATGGGAACACAATCTCTGCTCAGTCCTCTTTAAACTTTGTTTATAGTGTGTGCATACACATATACACAACTGCAATTAAAAATATTCAACCCCCCCCAAAGATTTTAAGGATTTACCAATTTTAAGTTTTTTCAGATAGCAAGATTCTGCTTTGGTTGACTTCCTTATGAGTTGTGTGATACATAAAATCAGAACAGAAAATGCATGATGTAATATTTGTGTGTAAAAGTATATTTTGTTAAGATAGCCATGTCACAATTATTCAACCCCTATATAATATTGTATAGTATTAGGACACATGGTACTTCCCACTATATATAATATATTTATAATATATTATATATATTTATAATTTCTTAGTGTGAAGTAGCATGGGCCCTAAGAAGGTTAGTGATAACAGCCCACCAATGAGGAAAACACGATAGCACTATAGCAATGTATTTCTAATAACCAATAATGCTTGTATTTCATCTAATATTTTTTGTCTTTGCATACAGGATGTCTACTGTCCAACTTTAAGTGTACTACTTAATTAATTATTACAACCAATGTACGAGAGGCCGTTTTCAAATTCATATGAATCACAAAAGCTCAGGTTTTATCCAGCCTTCCTGCCTTAAACCAATTCTTTTAAACCATTAAACCATTTCTCTGTGCTCTGGGTTTGGATACATTTTAATTTCTTAAAGCAGATTTGGAATGTGTACATACTGTGATACTGTGATACTGTGATTGAAAATGGAAAGGCTAAATGTAATGTGTAACGTAACCCATGTATAACGTGGCAAAACATTAAGATACCAGCATGATATTGAGCTTATATTGAGACAGTAGAGATCACTTATGACTAGTAAGAGCCGTTTGGTGTTCCTACATCACTACTTTAATACATTAAAAAGTTTAAATGAGAATTTAAAAACTTAACGTAAAAAATCCCAAATAACACCGAGCTCGAGGGCAAAACAGTAGGTGCTAAACGCCTCACAACTGGGGGGCTCTTTTACCAGAAAAAAACTCGACGCTCTGGCTATTTTAGTGTTAAAACGAAGCCATACAAAGTAAAGAATGTTACTTACATGTGTGTTACATGCTATAATTGTCAAACTAGAGCTGACATAAAAATCTCAAATAGCACCGAGCTCAGAGTCCTAACTACGTTAGCAAGATTTACAGCAAGGCTAGAATCTAGAACCTTGGTAGGTAAATGAGAAATTTGTCTTAAAAAATAAAAGTAGCGTTAATTATATTATAGAAATACGAAACATTTATACAATACAGCGTCATGAACAGCAAATATGAATTAATACATGAATAAAATAACTTACCTGAAACGACGCAGTATATCGGTTTCACTGGCAGTTAAAAGTTGACCGTTACAATTCAAACTCACAGCTGCTCCCTCACGTTCACCTCCGGCACAACGGCGGTAGTGAATCAATAGAAACGTCACAGGAACCGAGTCGTAAACCGAACCACCAAACAACTCCGCCAAACGGAGCTGAGTGTTATAGGGGTCGGAGTCGCTTGCTATCTGCTATCTGGGAGCACTCTGATATAAAGAGTACTCACCATTATAGGCAAAAATCAAGACAGTTTCATTACAGTTTCAATATTGAAACTATCTATTACAGTTATTTTACTTATACTCATAAGGACTATTTTCGTTTCATTTAAAACTAAATAGCGGCAATTCTTTTTAACGCATTGAAAATTTAGGCCTTAGTTTTTCGCTGCAATATATTATTTCACCCAATCCCTTACTGTTCTGTTTCCGCTTTTTCCCGACGTCAGTCACGGCGTTTGTTTTTATTTACCGCAGCGATCTATTGGTTAGGTTCTTTTTGTTACGCACCTGTTTTCACGTTTGTTAATTATATTTTGATTATATAAGCCCATCGATCAAACTTGCGTTTGCTGGCTCATTACGTTTGCGTGTCCGTTTTCCAGTGTTTCCTCTGGTTGTGCACGATTTGGTTTGGTTTTGATTTTCAGCCTACCGATCGCTAATCCCGGGCGCCATCAAATGCTGGGCAATCCATGCGGCGGAGTCCGAATCGGACTAAATAAAAGAAAAGAAAAAAAACAAAACGAAACCGAAGCGCGCACAACTAGGAAACACTGAAAAACGGAAAGGCAAACGTAATTTCTGAAAGATTGTAGAAACCAGTCATCTTAGCATACACACTTAGAATGATGAACATGAGACTGTGTGTAAATGTAAATACATAACATTTAACACAGTGAAAAGTGTACAAGATTAGAATTATAAATTATATATTAATTATGATATGATGTTACTGATAATGAATATTTACAGAACATTTATTTTGCATCGTGCTATAACAATCTCTTAGTATGACATATTCAACTGAAGTCTATAGGAAAGTATATGATTAGTACAATTGAATGAAAATTACAGCTTTATAAAATTTCTATATAATTCTGTCTGCAGTGATTCATGTTATGGACAGAAATCTAACCCTTTTTATGCATGAATTTTTGGGTGTACATGCAACCTGAAATGGCAAGGCTGCTATTTGAAATATCCCCATAGCGCATGAGTGTCACTGCAGATGGAGGCCCAAGTGACAGATTACAGATAGGTGGCATTAAAAGATATGAAAAAGAAATCAAAGACAGGCTCACCTTAATCCCCCTGGATCTGCTGCCCATCCATCACGGAGAGAGGACAAAATCCGGCTGGGAAATTACGTACACCTTGCCGCTACCCTGCCGAGTGGAACATTTTAATATTGCTTTTTTTCCTTGCCAGACTGCAGCACAAGCTTAAAAAAATACACGAAATAAAAAAACGCTGAACGGTTGATCAGCTCATCTTTATAATCCAGTAGGTTTTGCTGTAGTGCTTTTGAAAGGACAGACTGCAAACGTGATTCTACAATCTATCATATATACAATCATTACATTTTTTCTTTGTGTCTGTTGCAGTTAAGGAACAAGATTTACTATGTAAGCTTTATTTATTTAATATCTTTAAGAAAGCATTTATCACACACATGGAACAATTATGTGGGCTTCTTCTTGTTCAGTGTTATCTAATAACAGGGCTGTATTATATATGTATTTATATATTATATACAGCACTTAGGATTGCCAGTGTTGTTTAATAAAACCATGTCAGTGGGCTGCTGAAACTGATATGAAACTTGTATATTTATACACATATGAACTCCACCAGTGAACCTGCCATTTTGTGTCCACAGAGATGGAACCATGTACTGCCATGGTCTCTTATTCTGCATTGCTATAAGTAAGTGCACTTGTGATACGTCTTAATAAAGATGGTTTTGTATTATAATAAATCTTTTTTTCCAATTTTGGTTTATTTGCCTTTGCATATTAAATGACAAGGAGAGACAATGATATCTCTATCAACAGAATTTCTCTTTCTTTCTCTCTCTTTCAATGAAGAACTTTACACTTTGCTCATTTCTTATTCTGTAACGCTGCCATACAATTCTCTCTCAGGGCTTCAGATGAGCCGGAGGGAGAACTCTGTCATCTGCTGCTTTCTGTCATTCTGTCTTACTTTTCTGTTTGTTGGTGGGGTTTTTTTGTTTTGTTTTGTTTCCAGGGTTTTTTATCCTCTTTTTTGTCTCTGTCTTACTCTCTAAATCTCCCCTCATGTGCTCGCTCTCTCTCTCACTCTGCTTCCCTGTCTTACACTCCTTCAGTCTCTTTCTCTCTCTGAGCAGTAAAGCCCTGTGACCTTTTCCTCAATACACACAATGCAGTCAAATATGAATCATCTTTTAAGCCACAGTGTCAGACATTCCTGTCATCCTCAGTCAACCTCTTTGTGTAGATTTCAGGTGAAATTTTAAATCATTTTGGGGTTTTGTTGGTTTCAATTTCATCTGTCATATTGTCTCAATATTATCAGGAAATCCAAATAGAGAGTGTTGTGATGCCATTTTCAAGTCAGTGCTGCACTAGCCTCGTGATGTAAGCATCTGTGCATTGTGATGTTTTTGTTACAGCTGTTAAAGATACCTTTGAATTTTGCTGTGGTTTAAAAAAATTACAATTTTTTTCTGTGGAGTGGAATGCAGATTAAATATTTTATTTTATACACAGTGTATACTGTAATTATTGACGTCAGCTGCATCGGATGTCTAAGAACTCACAACAATGTAAATGCTTCATAAGATCATTTGTTTCCTTTATATATATATAACTAAATATTGATAGTCAGTAATTTAACATTTTAATAAACATGCATTTTAAGGACATAAAAGATAAGGATTTTTGTTGTTTATGTTTTTTTTTTAAACACAAACATTAGCATCAAAGTGTTAGAGAACAGCAGTCATTTGTCAAACTGTCAGACTTAATATTTTAAATAACTATTTTATTGCCTTTTGAGAGTTGTAAATAGAATATGCTAAATGAATCACAACAAAGTTTTAAATTATGAATCATGGTAATCCAGCCTTATTTGGTGTTTTTTAATTGAAATTTTAAATAGAATATGATCTTGTGCACCTAAAAATAAGACTCTCATTCACATTTAATAATTTAGTCCCTAACCTAGAGTGGCTTACAATTATGTATAGTCCAAGCAAATGTAGTTTAACAGCCTTGCTCAAGTACACTGCAGTTGCAGCCTGGTAGTGCTTGGACTTGAGCCTTGGACCTTCTGAGCCATAGTCCAGTGTTTCGTATACATCTAAAATCTTAGGAGGTAGGAGGATGGGAATGAATATTACTGAGTGAGGTTAAACAATGTTAAGCTTATACCGTGGGAAGCAGGTGGGACTTTAAGCCACAACTCTACTTCCACCTGCTCCAACGCATGCTGGGATCCTCCTGTTCCTCCTGTGGAGTTATATTAGAGAACCTGTGCTTTAGCTTCACCTTGCTCTGCCAAAACAATCTCATAGCAGCTCAGACACTGAGATTTATTGACTTAAGTAGGGCTCAGGGTCCCACAACATTGAGATTGAGCTATACAGGACTGTCTGTAGCAATACTCATAAAAAACATGGCCATGTACTGAGAAAGTGGATTATATATGTATTTTAATGCAGCATTGTGCACAGCACAAGAAAACGTTAAATATAAAAGGCCACTGAATGCTTCTAAAAAACTGAGAGATGAGATCTGTGGCCTCCAATCTCACACAGTCTCCTTTTTCTGAATGCAACATTTATATTGGCTTATTCACATTGGTACAAATTGCTACAGGACTTTTTTTTCTTTTATTAAAGAACCATAGCCAACTCTGCTATTGCACAGTATTTAGTAGTAACCGAATTGATTTCACCCAGAAATATTCAGGGAGCCAAAAGTGAGTGACATTTCCCTCATGTCTAGAGAGAGTAATGTCCCTGGCCGTCTTCAAATGCCACAAAAGGCTCATTTAACAATATGAATCCATCTGCATGGAATGCGGTTGCCTGTTAAAGGATAAAAGGCATTTCTTTCTCTGTGGTTGTGTTTCACCTGATTTTTCAAATAGCAAAAAAAAAAATATCTAATTATAACTTGCTTGGTCAGTATTAGTTGTGAGTAAGCTCTGATGGAACTGATTCAAAAGTGAGTACAACCCTCAAAATGTTGTATATTTTTTATATATTTTCATGGGACAACACAGATATTATAACACTTTTATACAATATAAAGTAGTCACTCCACAGCTTGTATAGCAGTGTAAATTTGCTGTGCCCCCAAAATAACCCATTGCACAGCCATTAATGTCTAAACCACTGTCAACAAAAGTGAGTACACCCCTAAAGAAAGAAAAAAATTGTACCAAATGTGCCACTACAAAGACTGCTGCCAGCATTTGGTGAAAGATTAAGGTGGTGGTTGTGTCATCCTGTCAGTACTCAGGCCATATGCCACACAATGTATTAAACTGGTCGTTCCAGAAGAAATCCTTTTAAAGATGCCTAAAAAAAGCTGTCAAAACAGTTTGCTGCAGACAAGCAGGCTAAACTAACCGTTGATCTTATGAGGCCAAGATAAACTTATTTGGTTCAGATGGTGTCAAGTGTGTGTGGCCTCAACCAGGTGAGAAGTACAAAGACAAGTGTGTCTTGTCTTCAGTCAAGCATGGTGGTGGCAGTGTCATGGTTTGGGGCTGAATGAGTGCTGTCAGCTGTGGGGAGCTACAGTTCATTAAGGAACCTATGATTGTCAACATGTACTATGACATACTGAAACAGAGCATGATCCAATCCCATTGGAAACTTGACCACACAGTACTGGAGGAATACTGATCACAGTATTCCAGCATGATAACAACCCCAAACACACCTCCAAGAAGATCACTGCCTTGCTGGAAAAATGAGGGTAAAGGTCCTGGACTGGCCAAGTACGTCTCCAGACCTAAACCCTATTGAGCATCTGTGGAGGAGTGCAAGGTCCATCCAGAGGAGCTCAACATCCAGTGCTGGAAAATAATGGTGGTCACAAAAAAATTGTGCACATTTGGTCATTTTTACTTAGGGCTTACTTATATATATATAGGACCAGCCACTTATTCGGACCAAATCCTAAAGTACTGAATCAAATCCTATTATATATGTAATGTTATTCCGCTTATTTGGTCCAAAATTCCGCTTTATCGGACCAAAAACGTGTACAGTATGTAATATATCTTCATTTTCCTGAGTTTCTCCCCAGCCCTTTACTGGAATTTAGTAAGAACTTGTTTTTTACAGTATTATGCTTTGCATGCTGAGTATCTATACATTGTGTTGTAGATCGTTTCGAAAAACTTGTTTGCAAATTTATTTTGAACCCCCATAATAAAGGTTTAATAAACACAATAAAGGTTTAATAAACATTTAATGTGTTATATAGCACATCCCGTCTTGTAACATAGGGCCATAGGGCATGTTCGTTAATTGGACCAGCCAGTTATTAGGACCAAAACGATCTTGTCCCGATGTGGTCCCATATATATATATATATACCTGAATAAACCTCTGACCAAAGAACATTTAGTCTTTACAAATGTAGTGGCATGCATTTTTAGAAAAGCATTGTAGCAGCAAATGGAGCATAAACCATGTTCACATACTCTATGTCCTCAAACTTTTGTGCATTGTACACTAAATAGTTAATGAACACAGAATCAAGCTACGTGGCAGTACTGTTATTTAAACCTAAATGAAGCCTGTGACTAAGTCAAATATACTGTTTCCAGAATAGAGAGCTTTATTCATAGGTCTTCAACAGATCTGTGATTGATTATTTCTTCAATTCTAAAGTTTATTATTGAATCAGATTTACTTGATCTGATGTCAAGTCCCACATAAAAACTTCAGGTCAACAGGTAACTCAAAAGTTGTCATGCTCCATGTCTCTTTTGGGTGTCCATATTTTACTAGCTTGAGGAACCTGGACCTGTACAGAGCAGTCTTTGTCCCTAGATTTAGTCATTTGTTCTGCTGTGAAAGTGCTAAAATTGGTAATAAGATTCCAAAAGTTTTGAGAATGGCACTTTTTTATTTTGTCAAATGTTTATATGGTCTAATTAGAATTGTAAGCATCCCATACATTTTCTAAAACTTTTTTATTGACAAATACATTCAGTTCAAGCAAATATTTAAAATTTACAACTTCTGGGAAAAGTCTTAAATGATGCCAACCCATTCTACCTAATCAGTGCTTGGAATTGATCACAGTTTCTGGGTTTTTGTTTGTCCACCCTCTTTTTGAAGATTGTCCACAGGTTCTTAATAGAATTTAGTTTCTTTTCCATGAACCCAAAATGTCAATGTTTTGTTCATCAAGCCACTTGTGTAAAACTTTCGTTATGACATGGTGCTCCATCATTCTGGAAAGATTTGTTCAAAGATTTGTTGGGAGAAATTGCTCTTGGAGGATGATGTGATACCATTCCTCATTTATGGCATTGTTCTTATGCAAATGTTTTGAGCGAACCCACTCCCCTAGATGAGAAGTTACAACACATATTAATGGTCTCACTGTTGGCATGACATAGAACTCATGGTGACACTCACCTTTTCTTCTCTGGACATTCATTTTTCCACAAACATTCTAAAAGAAGTTTCATCATCTTCACTACGTCCCCTATATGTTTGTCTCATTGTAGGTTCAGGTGCACTCCTGAAGGCCGCTTGACTTTAATTGAACCACTCATCTTACAGGTCCCTGCATGTGAAATCCTGCAATGATTATTTTTGATGATTGCCTTTGTTTTTTGTAGAGCTGACATGCAGTGGCTGGAATGCTGTAAGTTTTGTGATAAGGTCATTTTCGTGGCAGGAAATGACTTGCAAAATGAATTGCAATTTATTTGATCACTCCTCTTAATCTATAGTTAATACATATGAAAAACCGATGCAGAAAACTGTGAAAAACACAATTTGTAACATTCACAAAACTTTTGGCCACAACTATACATCTATAACTCTGATATCTCAAATAAACACTTCGTGGTTTTTATAAGGAAATGTGCTCCTTTGACACAGATATCTCCTCTGTCCGACTAACAACTAATAGCCATGTATCACAATAGAAAAAAATGTAATTAAAATATAGAATCCTGCGCCATTTTCACAGTGAGATAAACCAAATTATTAGTGACAAATATTTTTTGTATCCTTTCCTTATTCATCCTCGGCAAGTGTGTGAATAATTCTGGAGCAGACTAAAGATCTCTTTGCACTTCACTTCACCTTTCATATGAGTAGGCAGGGACAGAAAGCAAAAGCTCCAAGTGCAGCATTTGATCTGTTGTCTGATTCAAAGGGACAGAAAATCATTACGGTTGAACTGAAGGTCACTGAAATCAAGAAAATAAAATTAATCACTTTCCGATGCAGATTATTGTAGAATTAGAAAGCGCCTCTAAACCCCAATTCTTCTCCAGTTTTCATTTGAGCCTTACTTATGTCAGATTTTTTCAGTATAGTTGGACAAGAGCATTGATCCTGATGTCACTGACCAGTGTACTGTGCACTGTACTTAGCTTCTTCTTCTTCTGACTCAGAGAGAACATGAACATGAACGGCCATCTAGGCCGCCCATGGAGGATGGGTCCCCTGTTGAGTCTTGGTTCCTTCCAAGGTTTCTTCCTACCATTTTGGGGAGTTTTTCCTTGCCACTGTCGCCCTGGGCTTGCTCAGCTTGGGATTAGCCTTTTAGATCATGTATTACTGTAAAGCTGCTTTGAGACGATGCTACGTCGTAAAAGGCGCTATAGAAATAAAATTGAATTGAATTAAATTGAATTGAAAATTTTTTAAACTGCAAACTGTTTAATGTTTGGCTCCTGCTGTTCAGTAATGAACAGAAAGATCAGAATGCGGCTCCTGTAGAGGAAAGCACAGACACAGATATGATGATGATCTGCTCCAATAACCATGCAATCTGAAATGAAATGTCATGTCCAGAAACTTTTTAGTGAGTCATATCCATTTAACAGAAATCTTGTTCTATTAACTGGAAATGTACCAAAGCAAATACATGGGAATATTTAAAAAAAAAAGATTAGAGCCGGATGAACAAAGTACAAATCGCATTACGAATTGAGATTAAAGCCCAGTAATGTGCAGAATAACTTTATATTTGAATCAGCTCAATACAAAGCAATTCGCAGCAATTCAATGTGAGTCAGGGTTTGAATGGGTTCAGAGCTTTGAAATGACGACAATGAAGGCAACGAAACTGGCTGCAGGTAATCATCCAGAACTGCATCCATATTAAAACGTGGGAAAATAATGTGCAAATCCTGTACAAACATTACCTGCACTAGATGGGACCCAGGTGCGGCCCAGAATCGAAATGCCTTAATGAAGCAACCCACCATGAACTGGACCAAGCTGTGTGAAGTTAAAACATGGGAGACAAAATGATTATTGGACTATTATTGGAAAAAAAAGGGAGGCAAAATGTTCAACTGACCATAATACCATACATTTACTAATAAACAAACACAAACGTGTATCAGGCATGTCGATAAACACTGAGGTAAAATGTAATTTGTGTTTATACTGTACGGTGGAATCTGTTGTCACCCATTAATGAGCAAAGTGCATAACCCCAAAATGTTTAACTACCCCCATGAACACTGTTTACTATAGGTAAACACTATAGTACTATAAGTACTATAGGTACTCTCTATTATATTAGTGATTAGGAGACTATTTGGTCACATGGAGTAAACTGTAAATGGTACACTGTGAAAAAAGGAGATTTTACGATATTTTTGTGTGTTCATGAAGTAAGACGCTATAGTTTTGGAGTAATGTAGAAATTAAATAAGGGTATTTTTATGGTTTATGGATTACAGTTAATTCACACATGCTGTAGCAGCATGGCCATTGGCTGATTATATTGTCCCAAATATAAATTGTCACAACAGTCTTAGACCACCATTAAATTGGATATATGTTATATATATATATATATTTTTTAATTTATTTATTAATTTAATAATTTTTATTTTTTCTAATGTCTAACGTTATAATATAATTATAGATTATATATTATATGATATAATTTGCAGTAAGTCCCTAATATATATATATATACATAATTGTGTGTGTGTGTATATATATATATATATATGTATGTCCTGTCATTGTGAGTCACCCAGTTTTGCATATGTAAAGGGTGTCAGGGGTGTCACATCTGTCATGTTGGGACCTGACGCTGGGGATGAGAAATGAGAAATGCCTATGTGAGAATGCATGTCACCACTGAGAACAGTAATTAATCACACAGCCTCATCATTTCAATCATTTGTTATTGTAATTACAGTAAAAACAAACGGATTTTTCATAAAGCTGTGGTTTCCCAGGATAGATTGGATGGGAACATATACTTCAACTCTTGACTCATCCTTCTGTTTTTATGAGTGATGCTACAGATAATCTCAGCTCTGCCTTTAAAAGCATCTTCTCCATCGTTGTCTTTCTTTGTCTCAGATATTTGTTTAATGAGATACGTTTTCGGCAGAGCAGTGCAAGCCACCTTGGAGACTCTGACAGCTGTCGCAGGATTGGCTTTTCTTTGAAACACAGCTGTAAAGTGAATGTGTCCTGGGTCATATTATACGAATGGTGCAGGACCACTGTTGCAATAAACAAATTGACGTATTTCTGTGTCCTAATTGCTCTTGCGTGGTATGTCATCACTCAGATTTTTTGGCAGACTGACAAGAGGCATGTGGTGAGGGATGGACAGTGATGTTTATGAAATATAATAACATAGAAACACATTAAACACGTTAAACAAGCAAGGCGCAGTGACCAGAAATATCATCACTCTTACAGCTTTTCTCAGTAACTCTCAAGCTGCCCTAAAATAAATTGACTGTATTTTGCTACTGTTTCTCAATTCTTTGTGATACAAACGATATTACAGTCCATGACTTGTCGAGTCAGAACTTACAGTATACTGTTGGGACCAAAGGTTTTGAGAATGGCTCAAATTCACTAAGTTTGCTGCATCCGTTTTTATTGTGGTAATTTGTATTAACTGTAGATTGTGAAAAGTGATCAGATGAATTCATTCCATGAATGATGTTATTCCCTGCCATGGAAATGACCTTATCACAGAAAACACTGCATTCTAGCCACTGCATTTCAGTCCTACAAAATGGCCTGGTAACATCACGTTAGAGATGTTGAAAGACTGGCTGCTTTCAAGTTTTCTTCTGATACCTCCAGGAAAACGTTCAGACATCACTGCATTGCATCAAATGGGTTTTTTTTCAGGTAAGGACATTGCTGCTTGTAAGATAGCACCCTGATCAACCAAATCATCAAGAAGTTCAAGGAGAGTGGGTTAGTTGCAGTAAAGGGTGCCCAAGAAAGTCAAGCAAGTTTCAGGGCCATCTCCTCAAGAGGATGTAGCTACGAAATTGGGTCCCCACCATTGCAGAGCTTGATCAGGAATGGCAGAGAGCATCTGAGTGTGCAGTGAGACATAGGCTTTGGGAGGATGGCTGGGTGTCAAAAAGGGGAAAAAGCCACTTCTCTCCAATAAAAAAACATCAAGTACAGACTGATTCTACATGAAGTAGATGGATTGGACTGCAGAATACTGGGGTAGGATATAGGATACACTCTGAAGCAGTATCAAAGAAGCTGAAAGACACATCCTTTTAGATCCAAGATCTGTAAGTTTACATAAAACTGCACAATCGAATTTGTAAGACCTTTTTTGTAAGATCATAACAGCTTTGCGTTGTGTAATCACATAATGACTGGGGTAAACAGATAAATACAAATAAATTGAGTCAGTGGATTCCCCCCAACTCTCTCAGTACAAACATCATAATAGCAGACACACTACACGTGTGCTAGATTTCAGGTCAAATGGGTTTTCCTTGAACAAACACCTCTCCAGAAATTCATCTCTAGCAGACAGCTGTGCTCAGTCATTAGTTGTAGAAATGATTTATGTAATATATGCAAGCTCGTTTGATTCCCTCTGCTTAATATTATGCAGTGTCTCAGCTGTTTATGCTTCCTTTGCTGTTATTATTGATAACTTTAATATCATTGAAAGCGAGGAGGTGCTCTTCAGGGCAGGTAATAAGAAGAGTGCTCCTGAATATTTTCTTAGCCGTGTATGGAAGACTGCGGAAGGGGAATTGGTAATCTTTTGCATTTATGCAAGGATGCATCCATAGACAAAATTGCCATTATTAAATTGGGTCTACTTGGTGCTCTTTTGTCTTTCTTTTTGTTCGTGCACACTTATTAAAAA
Source organism: Parotocinclus haroldoi (assembly GCA_034779995.1). Lineage (NCBI taxonomy): Eukaryota > Metazoa > Chordata > Actinopteri > Siluriformes > Loricariidae > Parotocinclus > Parotocinclus haroldoi. The sequence continues at coordinate 12,964 of JAUZST010006199.1, forward strand.
AAATCTCAAAGGACAAAATCGCAAAATGATCTTATAGACTTGCATGTGTTTATTATGAATGCGTTTTAAATAGAACTTAGTGAAACAAACCTTGTCCAGTCAAAGAAAGCCGCATGCTTTGCAGAGAAATACAGAATATTCAAATATTCAATACGTGACGTTCAACTAATAATAATAGACTATGCAATATTATTTTTAGGAAAATCAGGTTTCCTATGATACAAACACCATATTCCAGTGAAAGGTTTTTATTCTTATTTTACTGGTTCAGTTCCCTGACTTAGAGCCGCTTTTTTTCTTTAATTGCATCCATCACTCTGTTTTCTCACATACTGTAGACTGGCGAATATTTGTGCATCATTTCTGGCTCATCAATATGTCACTGATCGTCAAAACGTAATGCTGAGTTTCAACATATTGTTCTGCGTTTTTGTTTTGTTTTTTGCCGTCAGTGTCCGGAAGGAGAAGCAGAGCACCACATATTTTCCTTCATTTATTTGCCAATGTCCATTTTCCCTCAGTCCTCACCATCTGCCCAATTCCCACTGCAGAAAAAAAAGGTTTCCCACAGCATAATGTTGCCAGTACTCCCAATTCAGTTTGGATGGATGGCTCAATTTAGGCAAGGTGTTGATATTACTTTTTCACACTTCACAGTTTTTCTTCGATCTTTGCAGATATTGTGTCGAAACTTTGGCTAAGGTTCACAAAACTTTAAATATATAACCACAAACACAAACGCAAAACACATTTAAAATTGTTTAGTTTTGCATCGGACTTGCCCAGTTGGCATCATAAATAACGTATTGATATTTATACATATTGAGATTTATAGTTCAGTGACGTCATTTAATCTTTAAAAATTTTAAACCAGTTTTATGGCTTAAACAACTGCCAGAGTAAACTGTTGGAAGCAAATAATTATTATAAAATATAATTAAACCTTTTACCAACTTCTGCCGTTCCAGAACTTTATATTGGAGCCCTTTGAAAAGTTTGTTTTCAACCATTTTTGCGTTACTTGGTACTACTGATACAGTGATTGTTAATAGATATTGGGCTCCTAACCAATAAGTAACTACATTTTCTCTTTTCTCTCCAAGTTGAGGTTGTAGTTCTAGCACCAGACACTTAGATGTTCCTCCTCTGCAGCATCAGCATCAGTTTTTATCAACGGAAACCAGTCTCACCATGCCCGGGTCACACCAGAGAGCAGTAGCTTCATCCATCATTCAGACTTACCGCCGAGTGCTTAAAATCTCAAATCTTTTTTAACATGTATTTTTAAACTTATAACATTAATTCAGGATGGATCCTTTTTGTTTTGGTCCTCCCATTGTTTCTTCCTTCAACATTTTATGGAGTTTTTTTTTTTTTGTTTCCACCGTCACCCTAGGTTTGCTCCGTTTTTTTCAATTCCTTATATACTGTATATGTTCAAATCTATTTATATCTTTAATCACAAAAAGTCCACTCCAAGGTGTGCCCTTGGTCACCACCAGGCTCTTTGGAACAACGTTATAGTGAGTATATTGTTGCCAATTTTAAAATAGGTTGTAGCCTTGGAGCATTTTATTTACTGTGCTTCTGTGCAGATTGTTAGAATACTGTGCATACATTATATGTGGGTGGAAAAGTCATAACTTCTCTCTTTAGACGCACTTTTATGTTTGTAACTAAACTCACTGCGCAGTCCAATTTCAAAACAGGCAATAGAACAATGGCGCCATCTGCAGGCGAGGTATTGTCATTTAATGTGGATGTCAGCATAGCAACGCGGTAAGCGCGTGAAAATAGACATGGGCGTGAACACAATGTGTGAAGTGATAGTATAGCGTAGACTGGTTTTCTTGTTACCCATGGTTACCGCCAAGGAAACCCATGCAGTCCAAGATAACCAAGTGGCCCAGTGAACAAAACATTAACATTTTGGGTCCATGGCCAATAAACTCCCCAGATCTCTACTGACCAGCACATCTTGGTCTTTACTGGTTTTTGGATGGTGGTGACCAGCACATTTTGGTCTTTACTGGTTTGTGTATGGTGGTGACCAGCACATCTTGGT
>JAUZST010006200.1:0-15025 GCA_034779995.1 Parotocinclus haroldoi
GTACGTACGTGTGTGTGTGTGTGTACGTACGTGTGTACGTGTGTACGTGTGTACATAGTAGGCCAGTACTGTACTAGGCCCTTGCAAATTCAGGTCAATGAGATGAACACATGAGGAACTGGAACCTCTTTATGCTTTTACTTTCGCTCTGTGTTCAACACTGCTAAGTGTCAGTGACCATAGCTATTTTCAGTATTCTAATTTGCAAGTTTATTACATACATGTCCTTATAAGTCTGTCTTGCACGTATTTATAGCAGACGTCCTATATACAGTGCTTTGAAATCGATCCAAGCAGGAGGCTTTGCCAAAGGGCCTTACTGTGGCAGCATGGCAGGGCTCAAAACCAAATAGCAAAAATAATCGAAACAGTAGAACTTTCTTTCTTCCAGAAGTCACACCAGCAACACTTGCATAAAACAATGTTGGCATATGGTTTGACTTTCAGTGGCAGATTCAGACACATTTCACGCAGTGATCCACTTAAGACCTTCCATCTCTATCTAGACAGTTCCTGGTGGTTTTTTAATAATGTTCTGTATCACATCGTGCCCAGCATTGTCCAAGTTTTTTTTTCCAGATCAACAAACTGTAAGAGTATCTAAAGAGTCTTATTAATGATATTGTGTAGAACATTAACTTGGGTCATACCATGCTACAAGAATGTTATGAAGTTCTTTTGGATTGCTCGTGGAAGTGAGGTTCTACAAGCTCCAGAGGTAAGTGATAGTCTGTATAATAACTTGCTGCTTCCAAGGCTGCTTCCAATGTGACTAAAATGAATGTTGGTTTGTCTGTGTTGGCTTGTCCATTGTTAATTTATGGACACCCGAATGGTTGAACAATCACAAACTTGTGTTACTGTTTCAACAACAGGTGGTCAAGGATTGCAAAAGTCAAATAGCACACTGGTGAGTTTCCTTTTATTAATGCACACACCTTTGTCTATAGCCACTGAAAAGCCTTACTTGGTAAAGACCTTTTGACTCCAAGCTCACTTGTATGAATCACCCATTATATGGGCATTACTTATTTGCAGGCGTGCATGCATGCAGACATCCCACCACTCCTGGAGGTTCAAGGAGTCTAACATTTATTAGGGGCTCCCTGACACCCAAACATTAGTATCCTGGATATCAGGGTTTTTGTAGAGAGCTTCCTGACTGGTCTCTCTTGGTGTTTACTATACCTGTGGTTCTCTGTGGACAGGGCTTTCCGGTCTGCCTCCTCTCTAGTTTACAATCCATCCACTAATTAAGTGTCATTCATTCATTCACTCATTATCTTCTGCTCAATTAAGGGGTCGTGGGTCAGCTGGTGCCCACCCTGCAACTCTGGGTGCGAGGCAGGAACAACCTAGATGGAGCACCAATCCTTCGTAGGGTGCACACACACAACCTAGATGGAGCACCAATCCTTCGTAGGGCACACACACACACACACACACACACACACACACACACACACTAAGGGCCACTTTTAGAGACACCAGTTAACCTAACACGCATATCTTTGGACTGTGGGAGGAAACCAGATTACCCGAAGTAAACCCATACAGACACGGGGAGGACAGGCAGACACTACACAGAAAGGATCCAGGCCATTCCACCATGGATTGAACCCTGGACCTTCTTGCAGTGAGGCAGCGGTGCTACCCATACTATGTCAGTTAAAAAAAAAAAAAAAAAAAAGGTTATCGGGAAACATTTCACCCAAGACTACACAAGTGTGTCCGTGTGTGCTGGGGCTTAAAAAACAGTGACTGTGTTGCCGTTGGCAACAGTGACTTCTCTATTGCCCATGGAGGGATAAGTCACTGTTAAAGACGTGTCGAGGAGAGTTTAACTGGGTTCACATGCTATAATAATTCAAATTGCTTAAGTAGCAATGCAGTGTGGGATGTCTGTGCATGTTTCTGCATCATAATAAACAAAGTTTATGGTTTAGTGTGTTTACCACAAGAGCTAACGTACCTCACCACAAAATAACAGTGTACATTGTACAAAATGACCAAAAGCTGTACTGTTATTTAGTTTGTTCAAGCTTTCCCAAATATTAGCTCATTAAACAGTAACTCTGTGTACCTGCTCTTAAGGATTGTGTCCTTCATATATTGGAAGAAAATTTCAGGTATTTTTTTGTAGTAACCAGTAAAGATTGTATTCAAGATTGGAAACACTGGCTTATTCCTTTGATTTGTGTTCAGAATCTGTTTGGCAGTCTGTTTTTGCGTCTAGAAGTCATTACCTGTTTATGATTTTCAATTTCTGTTTCTCTGCCAGGACAAAAGTGCAGAACGATTACAAAAGTCTGCAGGAGCGTCTCAGCACTTTACCTGATAAGCTGTCCTATGATATAATGGTGTGTAAAATAGTTGTGATATCTGTTACCTGTCTTCTCATGTGAGTCAGTATATCCATGTCATTTATAATACAGATATGCACTGGCAGTCACAGTATTTATATGCTCCTGTAATGTACATATAAATGGTATTTAACAAAATGTATGCAAATGTGTAAATTGTGTTAGAGATTTCACCGACAATTTGAGTGGAGTGCTACCGTCTCAGCCTTAACTGAGGCCTTAACTGAGGCCTTAACTGAGGCCTTAACTGAGGCCTTAACTGAGGCCTTAACTGAGGCCTTAACTGTTCTACATATCACCACACTCCAGGAAATGCACAACACCACAGGTCTTCAATCACAAGCACCCATTAACAATCACACACTATAGAAACAAAATAGAAGTATGCATGATTAAATATGTACATATAAATAAACATACCTTGCTGTCTGCACACAACCAAGAGAGCCCACTTGAAAAAACAATCATTTCCAACACAGGCAATGCAATATCACCTTTTAAACACTTCTTTAGAGTACAAACTTTTCCATGTTATGTCTCTGTTCGTGTCCATGCAAAAACACAGACCATAATGTAGTTTTTACTTATGCATGCAAAGTAAATTATTATTCATGAAGAAACAGTAAACAGTGACATGTAAAACAGTAAACAAAACGTTAGTTTTGTTGAGTATAAATATAAGGAGAAAATATAAGTAGAATTTACAGTAGCATCATTACCTGGCAGCTGACTCCAAGGAAGCCCAAAAGTTGTGATGTAAAAACATCGGGATTATAACACCTAGTCTTACTAAGAAACGCAGACAAACAGTAGGAAATATAAATCTAAGTAGAATGTAATGTTTAAGGACCTCCATATAATCATGCCTTTTAAATTTTCACCAGCTGATTATGGCTGTAAGTTTAAATGCGATTTAAATAAAATATTTTTACAAATTAGTTGTTAAGCCCTCAGTTGTTAAACCTTACCTGTACTATAACTTTGTTGATATAACACATTCATTTTCTCATTCACATTCTATGTCTGTAGCTTGCCACCAACAAGCCAAGTATCAAACTCTTCCGTCTAAATTGAAGCGCTTTTCTAAATTTTCTGTAGGAATTATGCTTTTTGTGTATGCATCACAATTTTTCTGTCTTTTGACACTTAGGTACCATTCGGCTCATTGGCTTTTATGCCTGGGAAGCTGGTTCACACCAACGAACTCACAGTTCTCCTCGGAGATAACTGGTTTGCAAAGTGTTCTGCCAAGCAGGCTCAGACGCTTGTAGAGCACAGGAAGAAACGTGAGTTACGTTTGGGTTTAGTTTGAAAATACTATATGTTTATAAACACACCGGCCACTTCATTAGGTACACATGTTCAAATGCTCCTAATTGCAAGTATCCAGTCAGCCAGTCATATGGCAGCAACTCTGAGCATTTATGAAAGAAGGGTGATTTAAGTGACTTTGAACGTGACATTGTTGTTGGTGCTAGCCAGGCTGATCTGAATAGTTTAGTGGCAGTTCTCTGTGTGAAAATGCCTCGTTGGTCAGAGGAGAATGGCCAGACGGGCTTGAGCTGACAGAACCAAGGTATGCAAGGTAGGCTAAAGTTTGCAAGGGCTAACCAAAACGGGTGTATTGAAGATTGGTAAAATGTTGCCTGGGCTAATGAACCTCGACATTCAGAGTGTAGGGTCAGAATGTGGTGTAAACAACATGAAAACATGGATCCATCCTGCCTTGTATCAACGGTTCAGACTGCGAAGGGTGTGGATGATATTTTCTTGGCGCACACTTCCTCATATTGCCAACTGAGCATCGTTTAAATGCCACAGCCTAGCTCAGTATTGTTGCTGACCATGTCCATCCATGTTATGACCAGTGTTCCACTACTTCCAGCAGGACTATGCACCATATCACCAAGGTCAAACCATCTCAAACTTCTTTCTTTGAATTCATTCATGACCATGAATTCACTGTACATAAATGGACCATTCAGTCAGCAGATCTCAATAAAATGTAGCACTTTTGGGATGCGGTGAAACAACAAATGTGCAACCGACAAAACTGCGGCCCTCCTCTCTCGATGGAGGGTTTGGCAAACTCCAGTAAAGGGTGACAGTGTTGGCTTGTTGTTTTATGTACTGGATGGTAGCCCAGGTCCAGGGTTCAAATCCCAGCACTGCCAAGATACCACTGTCGATTCTTTGAGCGAGGCCATTAACCCACAGTTGCATGGATTGTGTTAAAAGTCACTCTGCATTAGTCATTTGGGAATGATTATAGACAAAGCAATATTCATTAATATTTGGAGGGAAAAAAATCGTAAAATTGAAGAAAAATCAATTGTGTATGACCTAATTCCATGCAGTCCTGTACCGCATACAGAAAGATGCTGTAATTCTTAAAAAGAAAAAGAACATGACTATACTTTGGTGATAAATACAGTACACATCCGTGGTATTTAAAGTTATTCTTGGCCATGTAGGATTACACTGTACCTGTAAAGTGACTGAAAACTCAGTATGACAAACGGAATAAATGTCTTTGCAGATGTAGAGAATAAACTTGATGATTTGCAAAAAGTGGTGAAGAACTCTCAGAACCAAGTTGGTTTCACAGAAGATCTCGAAAAGATGGCCGTAAGTCTCAAACATCTCTACATGTCTTTTAACCAAAAACATGCAAATAACAATCATTTTGCAAAATCTACAATTTCCACAGGATATGGGTGATTTTGTGGACATCAGAGAGGACGTCAAAAAAGAGGAAGCAGTTACCAAAGGTAAATGGAAGTTCCGAATTGCCAGTGTTAACATTTGGAAATCCCAATGCGAATACGTGGAACTTGCTGGACAGTTAGTTCTAGAAACAAAATCTGGCTTCTTACTGTACATGAAAAACCAAACGTTTTCCTTGCTATTATTCAATCATAATTTAGATCTGTAAACATTTTTGGATTTTTTTTTTTTTTTTCTCGTGTATAGGTAGTCAAAGTCACATTTATTTATGCAGCACTTTTTACAATGGAGCATTGTCTCAAAGCAGCTTTACAATATTATATTATTTTAAAAGGCCAATCGCAAATCGAGCAAGCCTGTGGCGACAGTGGAAAGTAAAATCTCCATGAATATAGAGGGAAGAAACCTTGGGAAGACCAAGCCTCAAAAAGGGAGCCATCCTCCTTGGGTGGCCTAGATATTAATTGACATAATTAAATTGTATTAATAATAAAAGTAAGTAAATAATACAATTTAAATCAATAATAATATTTAAATTGGTAATAAAATTCCAATTCCTTTATGATAGCAATCAAATAATACAAATGAATACATTTGTATAAAAATACATTCAGCAAAAAACATATTGTGATTTAAAAAAAATTTTTTTTTTTTAATTTCAGTGTAAACGTATATGTTTAAAACCCTCAAAGACACAGGAATATGATCATAATTTAGTCCTTTGTAGCTTTAAAACTGTCTGTAAACAAAATTAGGTGAAATACAATTATATAAATTGTACTAGTGGACATGTTGGGTTAATCGATTATGCTTAATTTGGCATTGACTTATGTACATATATGACTAGTCTTATTGTAACTTTGTGAGTTTACGTAACCTTGCACATGTCGCTGAAATGGCCACTGATGCTGTTAGTGACATTACATGAGCCAAATTAACAAAAGCACTGATTGTTTGCTTGAAAAATATTCTCATTCTTGGTAGTTTAAGATGATTTAAGCATTGTGACATGGTGCGTTATCCTGCTGGAAGTAGCCACCAGAAGATGTTCCACTGTGACCTTAAAGGGATGGACATGTTCAGCAACAATAATCAGAAAGGCTATGGCATTTAAAAAAATGCACAGTTGTTGTTTGAGGACCAGAGTGCCCCTGAAATACCCCAAAAATATACACCACACCCCAGAACCTTTAATTGAGCATGGATCCATGGGTTCATGTTTTTAACTCCTTTCTGACGTTACCATCCGAAAGTTGCAGCAGAAACTTGAACTTTTTTTTTACTTTTTTGCCACATTTCAGGCTTCAAACATAAAGATATCAAATTGTAAAGCTCAGTGAGGTTGGATGGAGAGCGTTTGGGAACAGCAGTTTTCAGCTCTTTCCACAGATCAAATTACAATTTGATATCTTTGTTTGCAGCCTGAAATGTGGCAAAAAGTTGAAAATTTCAAGGGGACAAAATAGTTTCGCAAGGCACTGTAACGTAATAAAAAGATTTCTGCAACAGTCAAAGCCAACTTTTCTTCTTTATTATGTTTGAGTGCATTAAAAGTTTAGATTAGAACTCTGAATTCAATTAAGAGAAATAGTTTTCCTTTTATCCCTGCTCCTGACACTCCAGCATGCACCATGAGTTTCACTAGATCAGGAGTGCTATGAGCAGAGAAACATAGTTAGACTGGACTAGCTGGACTAATCAGTAGTATAAAATGATCTTGTTTAATTGTCAGGAAGGCATCGGGTTGCCCACAAGCCCAATTCCAAGCGTAAGGAGGAGTATGTGGTGCAACTGCAGGAGAAAACCCAAGATGAGGGAGAAAACAATAAGGGAATACTGTCTGAGGAAGAACTGTGGGCTCGGTTGGATGAGCTGGAACGTCTGGAGGAGGAGCAGGATAATTGGGACAGGTAAGACAAATGCGTTCCTCTGCTTTAGGTTTTCAAATAATCTGTAATACATTGACGCTTGATTTTAGTTGACTGACTTTCCCTGTTTCAGAATGGACAGCACTGATACCAATGGGGAGGACACAACTTCCTCTTCTTCAGAGGAAGAGAAGGAGGTGGATGCTGGTGCAGTCCAGGTTAACGGTCACGACCAGGATGAAGACTGCACTCCATCCTCTCATACAGGCCAGGTCAATGGAGTCAAATCACATCTTGATGAGGAGGAGGAGGAGGAGGAGGAGGAGCAGAAGGACGATGGACAGGAAGAAGGAAATGGTCTTCCAACAATCTACTTCAGTCACACAGTAGAGCCAAAAAAAGTACAACTGTTGTAGTATCTTTGTAACAGTATCTTTGAAATGAAGTTTGTGTTTAATGTTATTAATATAATTTTAAAAAAATGTGTTGTAGGTGCGAATAAACACAGGAAAGAATACCACTCTGAAGTTCAGTGAGAGAAAAGAGCAGAAAGAGCAAGCCAAATGGAAGAAGAAGAATGGCAAAAGCAATGGTCACGCACATCACGAGCATCATAAGATCGTAACTCCTGCTGACATTTACAGGTACACTATATAGGCAAAAGTAAGTATGCTTTAATCATGAACCGCTAAAGCAGAGACTTTGATGTAGTTGTCCAGACCAAGACCAGCTGTGGCTGAGAGAAAATGTAATTCTATGCAAAAAAGGTTTGTAATTCACTTTACAATGGCTTTAATATAATTATAATTCTTTTTGGTAGTTAATAATAGATTTAATCATATAAATATTTAAAATATTTAACATTTATATATAGCTGACCATTATTATTATTCATTGTTTTTATTATATTAAAGTCTTAATCAGATTAAGGCAATGTAACTTTTGGAAGCCAATGATTCTGATTTCTTCTGTAGAATTTAATCTGAAGTCACGACATAAATTCAATGCAGCTTGGCCAACAACACCCATGATATTATTTAAAATCGTGGAAGTTTGAGTTCAAAACAAGACTGAAGCCACGGAGGACGTGCGCACAATGCTTTGTCTGTTCTGTGGTGCTTCACTTATGTCAGAAAACATTTAGCGCTTTCTAAATAAAAGTAAAGCCACACATTTTCCAGAAAATATATAAGATTACTTGGAAATATATTAAACAAGCTTATGTTTGATTTCAGACAACAATTTAGCTGTCTTGACAAGAGAAAAGTAGCCAAAATGGGAGGATTAAGTTACGTATGAAAAAGAATCTTGGTGTGTCACACAACAGATTGAGTAAATGAACAGTGATGGACTTCGGAGGTGTATTTGTGTGTGCAGGGTTTTTGTGGATGTGGTGAATGGTGAGCCTGTGCCGAGGAAATCTATCCTGAAATCTCGCAGTCGGGAGAACAGTGTGTGCAGTGACACCAGTGAGAGCAGCGCAGCAGATTTTGAGGAGCGTCGGGCTTTCGTCAGTCGCTCTTTCAGCCACGATGAAGCCGCACACAGCGATACCAGCGACGGCGTTACAGAAGATGACAGTCCAACCGGCATAAGCCTTTACCCCAACGGCCGCTTTGAGGTTCTAAAAATCTGTTTCGCTTATTATTTAATATTTATGACTCCTGTGTCTGTGGGCCTGTCTGTGGGCCTGTCTGTGGGCCTGTCTGTGGGCCTGTCTGTGGGCCTGTCTGTGGGCCTGTCTGTGGGCCGGTCTGTGGGCCGGTCTGTGGGCCGGTCTGTGGGCCGGTCTGTGGGCCGGTCTGTGGGCCGGTCTGTGCAAAAGTGATAATGACTGTCTTGCTTTTTTCCCCCTTATCGTCTCCTCACACTACTCTTTGGTTTAACTGATGAAAAGCTTCTGGAAGTCCGAACATTATAAACCGTTTTTAAGTCCATCACCGTCACTCTCCTATCTCCAGCTCTCGCTCACTCTGGAGTTCGTCTCTCTCCCGTTCTCCAAGTCGCTTCCTCCTTTTGAAGCCTAAATCACAAAGTGCTTCTTGTATATCCACGAGTTAAACTTTTAGCAAAGCTTAGGATAAAATTACTTAATGAAAACTATCCTTGGTGATTAAGCAAAAAGAGAAAATGATTTCCAATTAGACTCGCTCCAGAATCCTGCATATTCGGGATTAAACAACAGCATGTCTGGCCTGGGCTATACTGTCTCAGCTGATCAGCAAGAAATGGTCAAGAGCTTTAAAGCTGCAGAAACTCTACTCGACTGTCACTATGCAGAATTCATCCTCTTTATCCCCCTCTCTTATCCCTAAATAAGCTGTAGCTTAATGGCTGCCCCAGTGGTTTAGATTGGTGCTGAATAGTATTGCATCATTTTGTTTCTCAAAGTGCACTGAATGTTTGAGAATAGTTGATTATCCAGTGTGTTCTCCACTAAAATGGGTAAATGCAGTATAGAAATCTCGACGAGTCAAACAAAACTGCGTAAGTGAACTACACCATCGTTGTACCTGCACCCTGTTTTGTTTGAATTTGTTGTTTTGTGAGATCAAGAATATGAAAGAATCGTAAATCGTGGTGTGCAGTCAATAAATGTGACCTGTTTTGATGCGAGTCACTACGGAAACGTCTCAATTTTATCGAGGCAGCTGAGAAAAGGATAGGATTCCGATATAAGAATTTATGACTAGTTTTAATGCATCAATATAACCAGGTGCCTGTTGTTAATGTAGCCTCTGATAATGATATAAACCAAATAAACAAAGCAACCATACAACTCTAGACCCACAGCCTTTACTAAGCAAGTATAGGGCAGCAGTGGCAAGGCAAAACTCCCCAAATGTTATAAGGAGGAAAAGCTTGGGAGGACAGAGACTTAAAAAAAAGACCCGACCGTCTTTGGCAGCTTAGATGAAATAATTAACTTGCGTAATTATTCAGTTTATGGTAATGGTTTAAATTAACCGAAGCGAGACTATATTAAGAGTATGAAAACTGGGGAAAACGGGGGATCTGGCAACCCTGGATCTAAATGCTGAAAAGAACACTAATTTGTTGAAACTGAAATGCATTGAAGAGAAAATGAAAAGGTACTTTATTTAATATCAAAGTTTGAAGTGTAAGCAACATTAATTAGGGGATTTTTCCTTTTTGGGAGCATTATATTTCTGTGAGATCATTGGCTGGTTGTAAAGTAGAAATCTGATTATCTGATTACTCAAGTACGCGTGAACAAATGGGATTTTCTGCAGTTATCGGATTATTTAATGCATGTAAACTCCCTCAAGTGTGAAGACTGGAACAGAAAAACGGCTTGAGTGGAGCCGCAAATTAAACTCAAGGAAGAGCTCAGAGAGAAAACATTTGTGCAAAAAGTGTCAAAATGTACTCCAGCAGCACTGTCTATCTGTAACGGCTCATAAATGTCCAATTATTCCCATGTAGACCAAATCTGAAGTAGGGTCTGATTTGAACGTCTGTCAGATTGCAGCTAAACTGCCATATTGAGTCTGGGTCTTTTTTTTAGACTTTTATTGAGTCTTTATCCATCTCAGGTTGCTCTTGGTGGGCGGATGCCAATCTGGTGAGGGTGCCGCCTGTACGGCAGCCCGGTATGGAATCACCGCATGGAGGGTTTTATCAGGCTCGCCGTACTACAAACAGGTCACCAACTATGAGGATGATATGAATTCGGTAAGATACGGTGATCACTCATGGTTTCCTTCATCCACTGATTGATTATGCTCATAAATTGCAGTTTACTCTTCTGGTAATAATGTTCTAAAGCCGTCAGTGTGGTTAATTATAGAAAAGTTACTCACAAGGGTCTTGAATTTTCCAGTCTCAAAGAAGAGGAATTTTCAGAATTCCCACATTTCGACTCTTCTCCAGACATAATAACGAACAGGTAATTATTTGTGTCTCTGGTTTGTTCTTTAATGTAATGAGCAGTAAACGAGAGGGCGAGAGAGATTCGGGGAGAGAGAGCTAGAGAGAGAGATAGAGAGGGCGAGAGGGGGGGGGGAGGTAGAGACAGACAGACAGACAGACAGAGAGACGTGGGAGACCTACCTTAGGTTACATTCTTCTCTGAGAGACAAAGTAGAGTTTGTTGTTAGTACACTGCTCACAAAAAGTCACTGCTCACTGTCTGTGTCCAATTTGTGTGTGTGTGTGTGTGTGTGTGTGTGTGTGTGTGTGTGTGTAGGACGGCGTGTTCAGGATGAGCCTTTCTCCTGATGCTTCCATGTTGGCTATAATCCATTTCTCTGGTTCTCTCACTTTGTGGGACGTACCATCACTCAAACAGAGGAGCAGCTGGAAGCAGGAGGAGCAGGTACAGCCATGTTCCCATCATCTTCTGTCAGGGTCTGCCTGCTGAGTTCATCTTTTCTCACAAGTTTTGTTTATTTTCCTTTCTTTGCTTTTTTCATTCCCTATCTGTATTTTCTTGAGTGCATTTTTTTCTGGTTTTTTCTGTTTTTGGCCATTTTATTTTCCTTTTCTGTACGTGTTTTGTTTTTTTAAATTTTTTTTTATTTATTTATTTATTTTTTCTTAATATTTATGTACATTTATTCCTGTATTTTTGCCTCTCCATCTTGCTGTTGATCGTTAGTCCCTTTTTTAATTTAGCTTTGCCTTCCTTTCATTTTTTTTTTACCACTTTCAATTGTGGTTTTGTCTTTGTTTTATCATATTTTTCCTTTTTTTATTTTATTTTAATAAAATAAAATTTATAATTTTTAATAATTTTTTCTGTATTCATTTTTTAATTTTCTTTCTTAATTTTGTTTTTATTTATTATCCACTTAATTATTTTTGTATTCCTTTTTAGAATTGTCTCCCAACTAGTTTTTTTCTTCCTTTCCATTCCATCTGTCTTTATCGTTGTCTGTTTTTGTTCTTTGTCTTCTTTCTTTCACTCTTTCATTGTCTTTGTTCTTATCTATATTTTTTTTGCCTTTTCTCTCACATTCTTTAACCTTGTCTTTTCACCCATTTCCTTTTCTTATTTTTTTTCCCCTCCTTGTTTTCTTCCATGACCTTTTTTGCTACTCTGCTGTCATTGGTCCGTTTCTCTCTGTTTCTCGCAGCCAGGTTATGATGAGATGAATCCTGAATGGAAGATGTCACTGGAGAAGAGGAAGAAGATTAAAGGTAACAGGTTTTGAATGGGAGGAGATTTTTGATAGTGTTTTATTAAGGCTCTTCAGAATTAATGGCAGGCTGTAAACCAATGCCCAGCCACTCTGATAAATGTGCTTCCCGGTCCCGTCTGAAAGCAGCAGTTGGAGGTGGACAGAGACGTTTTTTTATGGAAATGATAACCTCTTCTTAATTTCTCGGTTCCTTTCAAGCTCGTGTTCACACATCTCGAAACATCTGCGTTAAATATGGACCTGATCGCAAGATTAGTCCCCAAATGTCGTGCCTTAACCACTCTGACTGAGAAGTCGATAAATTATTAATGGCACAGCAGCGTGAGATATTCAGTGAGGACGAGAACAGAAGGGTTTAATAAAAAACCCGTGTTCAGCGTCAGGTCTTTTCAGTTCATACAGCCGTATTTATTCAGATGCTTTCTTACGCATTAGCATAATGTAGCAGCAGCTCTCTGTCTGACTCACATTCTGCCTGTTTATCTCTCCCTCTCTTTCTCCCTCTCTCTCACACGGTCTCGCTAAAAGCAAAGGGTCCATATTGAAGGAAGGGGTCAGGGCTTAGTGAATGTGAAAATAGTCCTGGTTCAAAAGAAAGGAGGACAAGGGCCAAGGTGTCACAGGTTTAAAAAAAGGTGTGGGTCGATCAAAACTGGGCAGGGGGGAGGGGGTGGATGTAATGCAGGTGGCGAGATGATGGCGAAGGTGATCCTGGTAAAATGAATTGATGATAGGACATTCCGGGTGGTGGGGTGGGTTTGAAGGGTGTGGTAAAGAGGAATGGGAAAGGCAGAAGCAACAGGTCAGCAAAAGGAGACCGGTCAAAGGAATCGGTGAGGGGGTGGGGGGTTGGGCAGGTGGAAGGTATTGGCGAAGGGTGGAAAGGACCGGCCGGGTTGGAAGGAATTGGTCAGGGGAAGGCTCAAGGTACAAGGAACTGATGTAAAACGATGTACTATGATCATACACTGCTCATAAAAATGAGGGGAAATTAAATGTTTGTGAGCAGTGTGTTAGAAGGAACTGGTGGGAGGCGAGGGCAGGTGGAAGAAAGTGGTGGTTGGGTTAAGGAACTGGTACAGGAAAGGGGCCAGACAAAGAACCGGTAAGGCCTGGTTTGCAGGTAGAAGGACGTGGAGAAGAGGAAATGGGTCCCGAGTCAAAAGAACTGGGTGGGAGGGCAGGGTTTAAACAAAATAATAAACCGATTTAAAAGTTTAAAAGTAAAAGGCAAAAAAATTGCATACGATCAAAAGGAATCTCAAACAGGCTAAAAAAAACCCAGCCAAAGTCAAATTTTAAGGCCAAAACTAAAAGAAAATAAATGAATGAATGAAGCTATGCAAAAATATTATAAAATAATAATAGAAATTATGAAAAATGTAAAAAAAAACAATAATTGACTGAACTAAAAGTACAACACACAATCATACCTTTTATCAGTTTAGATTTTTTTCTTTGAATGAATCGTTCTTCTGTGTACTCAGCTTAAAATCAAATCATTTTGATGCATGGCCATTAGGGGTCATTTGTCCATCCAGAGCTCCTGCTGTTCTTTTTTTTTTTGTAGCTCTTTTCTTTGTGCTTAATAATGTTATGGGATGAAGTGGGACAAAAAGCAGGCCTGTCATTCTGCACAATTGGTTGTTGGTTATAATAATAGCAATAGTTTTTTTTTGCCGTTACCCATGTGCACTCTGTAGTAGGTGTGAAACGTTTAGTTGAGGTTTCCCAGCTTTTAAAAGCCCTAGCTTTATGGATAATGATCGTTTCGTAATCGTCCCACTCGCTCCCACGTTCTCTCTCCTCCTTCCATTTTTTTTGACCAATTAGTCTCACTTTTCTTGCTCTGTAAAGTGAGTAAAGCATTTTATTCAACGTGGTGGCAGAGTAAATTTGGTTAAGTAATACTCCTGTGTTTTTAAATCTCATCTCGTCTCGTTAGTAGTGTATGAAGAATGACCTCCAGCTTTGGGAGAGTCGTGTACGTTTAGCAGCAGCTCTGCCGACTTCATAAGAGCCAGCTGATTAAAACAACAATACCACATTGGGCTTGCAATGTGAAGGTGTGTTTATGGTGTTTATGCTACCCCGGTGAGTTCCGGGTTAGGTCCAGGCCCTAAATAATGATATTTATTTCAATAAGATGATCATAAACAGAATTTGGTAAAAATCCATGAAAGGTTGAGTCTCTGAGGAGCACAGATGGGCAGATGATCCTCAGTGGTGTGAGTCTGTGTGAGAAAATGAGTGAAAGGTTTAAACATAATGTGGCTTAGAGAAATATTGCAAGGGATTTGCATGTTCTCCCTCTACAGTGCATAATCTGATTAAATTGAATTTTAGCGCGTAAAGGTCAGGGGTGCAAGTTTAAGCTGAGCTCCGGCGGTCTCGAACGTTCAGACCGGACCTGGGCAAGAACATCATTCATGCTGATAAGAACCACACGGACAAGGGATGATTGGTTTTTAAACATTTCAGTATTTTCTCCTCAAACACTCTACCTTTTTAGGACCCTGGTTAGAATCATTTGAGTGTCATCACCTGTTTAAAATCACGTCATAAATGTAGCTTTTTAACCTGTTACTTGCCACAAAATGCCTTCTGTTCCAAGAGGTTTTTTTTTTTAGAACGTGCTGCAGACCAGACATACAGGATTGGCAAATAATATGAAAAGCTAATCAGAGAAAACATTTAATATTCATACTGTCTGCAAAGATATAAAAGTCAAAGTACAGCTGAGTAGCACTGTTATTTATTCATTATTTTTTATTTATTTATTTTCAATAATGTGCCAACTTTTTTCTGATTTGCATTTATCTATTTCTCTCTCTCTCTCTCTCTCTCTCTCTCTCTCTCTCTTTCTCTCTCTCTCTCTCTCTCTCTCTCTCTCTCTCTCTCT